>JAATLQ010031974.1:0-30803 GCA_013421005.1 Heliconius erato x Heliconius himera | reverse complement strand
GCGCCGCCAGCAGTCCCTACCTGGCCGCCCCTCACGAAGCACAGCGCGTGCAGCGCGGCGCGCACGTCGCCGGCCGCGCGCGCCGCCAGCAGTCCCTACCTGGCCGCCCCTCACGAAGCACAGCGCGTGCAGCGCGGCGCGCACGTCGCCGGCCGCGCGCGCCGCCAGCAGCGCCAGCGCGCGCGGCGCCGCCTGCAGGCGCTCGGCGCGCGACACGGCGCGCAGCCGCTGCAGCAGCCGGCACGACGCCACCGACCCCACCGACACCTGCAGCGCGACTGGCCTGCGAACAAATATTACCCTTCATTTAAAAACGATTTACAAGTATTGAGGTCAGTCATGGCGCAGAAGCGTGCTTCTGTAAACAAAAACAACAAATAATATATTTAATATTTTTATTTTCTCGCTCTAGCTTTGGCTTCAAATCGCAGCTTCGAGCCCACTCAACGCGCAATGCCTCTAAGATTCGGCGCGATGCGGATCGGGGTACGAAAGTATCTTAACAGAAACGGAGAAGCTTAACACAAGATTCCTAGTTTCCCTCTGCATACACTGCTATGTCCGGATACAACGTGAAGCTAAGAAAAGGATTGATTAACGCGATAAAGGCGTCCGATAGTTATAACATAAATATTTTAAATTTCAAAAAATTTATGTATGTATTAAAATAATATATTAAAATACCATAACACGATTTTACTAATATTTTCTAGTATATTATAAAAAAAAAAAAAAAAAAATTATGTGCTGAAACATGTTGTAAAAGAGACGCGAATACAAACCATGCCAATTTCAATGAATTTCCATTTTTGTGAAAAAGATTTGTAATGTACAAAATGTGTCAAGAACAAATATTAAATACGATACACGACAAACACCGAGCAGAGTAAAAACATTACGATATTTCCAGATTCCGTCGTTTATCATTTAATTTTAATACAAATTTTATTACATTTTATAATTTAATTTAATACAAATTTTATTAGCACTGTACTTAGTCTAATAAAAAAAAAACATTAAAAATATATACATTTGCTAAAGAGAACATGAAGCAACAATCATCGCGTATAAAAGTCTGTCAATCGTTACCAATGTCTCAATATATATATTTTTTTATTTTATTTTATTTATTTTATTAAACTACAAACAAAACAATGTCATACCTTAATGGCCTTAAGGACGTAGCGTACAAATCATTGCAAATAGCTATGACTGGTCGTCTCAATGGTTGAGATTTGACCTTTTTCTTGCCATCTTCCTTTTTATGACTAACTGCTGTACACCATTTTACTAAGAGTTCGACTGTTTGGATGGGAGCACCGTCTATTTCATCTAAAATGGATTTGTTAATTTAAAGTTGTTGTAAGTTAAATTAATAATGCTAAAAGACTAGTGCCCCAAGTGCTTGTGCACCAGCACAAGCACTTGGGGCACAAAAAGACGCACCAATACCAGTATTCACGCACTCCGAAGTACTCAACAACACACCAGTCCTAATTCACAAGCATTCATAGTGTATGTGTGCGCATTCATACTCAAAAAGGCACCAACACTAGTGCACACGTACTCAAGTACGTTCCAGTACTTACTCATGAACATATTTTACTTTTTATAACTAAGTGTCTCTAAAATAATAATGGCCACTAGGACATATCTATATCAAATTTATACATTTTATATACACTCCATAAATGGAATGTGCAACGACCTTTAAAAAATTATTCACAATATAAGCAAACTAACTAAAGTGCACTAGTATAGGTGCGTTATTAAGTATACATACAATCGTATTGGTGCGTTATTAAGTACAGGTGCACTAGCACTGGTGGTGGCTGGCTATTAAGTGCAAAGAGTGCGAGTGCACTAATGCTTGTACTCTTAATAACGCACCAGTACAAAAATGGATTATTGTTCCACTTTTCTACAAAAACTATTGAACGGATTTCGATGAAACTTTATAGTAATATAGCATATATATCAGAATAACATATGGTTGAGACTAAAGTTAACGATAACTTTTAACCGGGTGTACTCCCCTAATCTTACCTAAAATAAGACAATTGGGTCGTTTTTCCGTATCCAACACTGATCTCATTAGAGTAGCACTTTGTAATGCAGTTTGAAACGCTTCAGTACTGCGTTCATCTGATGCATTCAGTTCCACTGGCCTGTAACCTGAAATTATTTAAAATATTATACTGTATTAATAGAATAAAGAATTTAGATTTGTAGCTTAAATGCAAAAATATATATTTTTTGTTTGCGTTTTATTCTGATCTTTGATTACTTAAGAGTGTGCCAGTCGAACACTAATTTTTTCGCCAATGTCACATTGTAAGGCGAAAACACAATGGAGGTTGTATGGTAAAAAACACAATAGAAGAATGCTTTTTTGTTTATTATCAAATTATTTAAATATCGTAGCACCCACAAAGCTACAATTTCTGACTAAAAACGCAGTAGGAAGTAGTAGTAAAGTAGCTTCTTGACATTAGTTTTCTCTACATATCTTGCTACATGGTGATGAAACAGAAAAAGAACAAATAATATTTTTAAAAAACCCGACAAAAGACATTACTACCTCATTTTGGCAAAGTGCTTGTAGCTCTTTGACTATTAATTGGATTCTTATAAATCATAGCTAAGAACAACCACGATGAACAAGGCTTTCGATAAAAAAAAACTACACTCAAATCGGTTCATTAAGTCAGGAGCTACAGTGCGAAGCACACTGATAGATATTCCTTAATATATTACACTCTAAGACGACGATATGTTAACAAATTTAACTATAACCTGCTAATCTAGCCAGTAGATGTGCAAGAGTAGTTTTCCCCGCTCCTGGAGGTCCACATAACAAAGCCACCTAAAACAAAAAGGAATTAAATTTATATAGACAACAATATACGTATGTCGTTCTAATTTCTATGTAACAAAAAAATTATATGTAATTAAGGAATCAAAAAAGAAATGGTTGAGAACCATATATAGTCACTGATATATTAAAACAATAACAAAGTAAAAAAAGACCATCTTATGAATATTAGACATAATATGAATTATTACATAACTATACAAGATATTTTTAAGCCTAATAGAAAAATAATTATAAAGTTATTTTATTAAAACCTAGTTATTTGAATTACGTTTAAAAAAATCATCTTAAAAAGCTACTAAAATGTGTAAGCCACATGTATAAAAAGATCAGATATAGTCTACGCGAACATACGCGTTATACATCGTAAAAGTAAAAAAAAGTGCAAGAAAAACCACCTTATGATGAGGACGGCCATCTTCATCTAGTTCTGACTCACTTTCTGTCTTTCCCTTCCATTTATTACTAAGTTGGAATTGACCAGTTCTCTTTATGAAAGTGTTGCGTTGTTGCGGCTCTTTAATTTTATATTCTTTTTTGAACACTACCTGGAATACATTTTATGGATATACTAATAATATTGTTATACATTTCCTTTTTTTTATAATGTCAGCATTACTTATTTAGGTAGGTATCAAGGAGGCGTGGGTTCGAGTCCTGCTACGTTCAAATTTTTATACGTTTTCTAAAAAGTATTTTTCTTTCCTAAGTGTGGAATAACACTTAAAAAAATGTTTTAAGATATTTAAAAAAAATAGTATTCTCTCTTGCCAAACGATAATTCTTAGTAATTATCTTTGGGTAGCGGAATTCCGCTAACTATACTAACACAATAATAAGTTGTAACAAGCGTATAAAAATTTCGACGCAGCTTGATTAGAACGTATGGCTTAGTGGTCAAAGCGCCTGGTCGGTATTCAGGAGGCGCGGGTTCGAGTCCCGCTACGTTCAAATTTTTATACGTTTTCTAAATAAGTATAAAAAAAATATCCCAGAAAGAAAGACCAAGATATAAAAGAAAATATAAAAGTTTTTTTTTTAAATCATTGTGGCATATTAGAACACCACCTAATTGTCCATACGGAAGTTAGAAGTTCAAATCCACTCAGAGAATAAATTAATTTCATTTCATGGCTGGTGATAAAACAAAAAACAACTTTAAGTTCCACCATTTGTCTTGCAATGTTATGAAGAAAAAAAAAAATATGACAATATTTTTTTTACAATTTGCTTTTGTAGTTGACATTTTTATAGTAATAAAAAATAAATAAGTAAAACTTTTTATATTACCTTATCCCATAAATGTAGCCAATGTAACAAAGCCCTGTTCACTGGTTCCTCCGATAGTAGATCTACATAGCTTTTTGGTCGATACTTTTCAACCCATAGTTCGCTCACAACATTGTTTGTGACATCTTCTGGCACAGGTTCTATTGTTTCTTTATGCTGTTGTTTCGTTTCTAACTGGAATAAGGCAAAATAAATATATTAATTTAGTAATCACATATATTTTTTCACAACAATTCAATAGCGTAAGTTTACATAGTACTAGCTTTTACCCTGCGGTTAAAATGGAAATTACTAAAAGTTTTTAATGATATGTAAGAGAAGAATATGTTGCAATAGAGTGGTTATAATTAACTGTTACCTTAGGGTAACTTTGACTGCAGGTACAAGGGGTTACATTTAAATTATATATGTGATGTAGCTGAAGCTAATAGCTTTCCTCTATAAACAGACTGGAACTAGACTGGAATGGTTATTCAAGTAGTTCCTGAGATATCACCTGTCAACTAAAAATACTCTTCAGCTTGATAATGTAAGTATAGATAAGTTAGATATAAATTAAAATAAAATACTGTAAGTCAAGAATATTTTTTAAATCAAATGATTTAAACAATTACTACATTTCATTACTTTATTGATATTACGAGTATTTTACTATATTGTGACAAATAAGACTTTTTGTTAATTGATATCTAACTTCAGAGGTGCATTCAACATGCATCTCATACATCTTCGTGTTTTGTTTGAAATCACACTGTCTATACTTATTAAAGGCTACATTATAATCTGTAGCATAGCTGAAAGCTACATTAGTAAGAAATGACTTTGTTTTGTACTGTATTAAGAAAATAATTTTTAATTTTGATAAACTATGAAAAACCTAGTACATGTACAACCTAGTATATGTACATACTGTACATGTACCACTGTAAATAACAAAATAAAAAATCTTACAATTTTTCTAGCTTCCTCCCACACCGATGAATATGTTGATCCCAATGATACTTTTTCTGTGTTAAAATCTAATGAATTATCCCAGTCATCTTCTGCTTCTATTCTAACATACACTCTGTCTCCGTTCCAATTTGTAAATGCAATAAATGGCCACCTGTAATTTAAATAAATATGTTTTAAATTTTCGTTTTCTTAAAAAAATATATATTAACCAAAATTATAAAAGACAAATGAAACTATATACAATGTGGTTCATATTTATATTTAAAGTGTAACTCAAACACATTTCAGAATAAAAAAGAGAAAGTAAGCAAGTTTACACTTTATGCTGCATACACAAATTAGGCAGAAAATAATATCATGACACTGCATTCTCTATTTTTGCCTAAATTTGAGATTTTACATGCTAACACAACACTGTTCCTTAGATCTCCTTGATTCCTTGGTTAGAGCAGAGGGAGATAAATTAAAATTAATCATTTTAAGTAAGAATCAAACTCACAATCTTCACATTTACAGTCAGATGCTGGTCTCAACTATTCAAATATTTACTTAAAATTAAAATATATATAAAATTAAATAAAAAATACAAACTTAGGTGCATTATATGTGATATTATCCTTTGCATTATAATTGGATTTCTTTTCTTGAAAACCTCTAGCAGAAGGTTCAGTTAATATCTGCTTTAATTTTCTTTCTTCTATAATCTTGTTTATTAAATCCATATCATTTTCTTCATCAGTTTTCCGTCTTTTACTTGGTAATTCAATATTATCTAATTCTAAATCATTAATATCTCCAAATAAGTCTTCAACAGTTCTTTTATTAGATACATTAGGGGTAAGAACATCATCCAGTGCTTGTAAACTGGGTGTCAAACTTATTGAAGTATCATTGTCATGAACCGAAGTAACCTCTAGACTTGCAGTTAGATCAAGAGAAGGTACATTTTTAGCAACGGGACTTGAAAAATCAAGACTTCTTTTTGCTTGGAATGATTTTTTAACCTTTCCTCCTGCATTTTGACCTGGAAATTAGTAACAAATATTTGAATAAAGTAACTCTAGCTGAAAACTTATGGTCACTTTTCTTTTATGATTTACAATCTAAGTAATCTTAACACAAATATGTTAATGGCAAATAATGTTTACATATTATAGTTTAGTAACGTTATAAAATAGACAGTATTTGAGTAATTTAAAATACCTGAATCATCTTCAATTTCACGTAATAAATCCAAATCATCAGAATACATAAGTTCGTATTCTTCATCAGGATCCGGATAATCACTCATTTTGTCTTTTTATTGATTTCTCCACTTATTTAACAATAAAGAAATTAATGTAACCTTCTCAAAACAAAATGTTAAGAATGAGATCAACAATAAATGAAATATATACTTTAGTGATAAAATTATATGAAATAAAGTTTAAACTATTTATTATATGTATTCAAAAAAGAAAAAAAAATGAAAACACAAATACAAAACAACTAAATAAAAATCCAAAATACCGCCAAGTTATGACACTGACTTTGATAGTTGTCAAATAAACAGATTATTCAAAATAAAAAGGTATAGTCTTAGTCTGTAGCCTAATCAGTCCCTTATACGATATGCTTTCTTATAATAAATAAAATCCTTTCCCGTCCCTTAATTTGAAATGTTTGTTAATGTTTGTGTTTTAATTAAAGCAAATATAAAATGAAATTATTACTTGTATGTATTGTTTTTGAAATACCAAGAATAATACCGTGCAACTCGCGAGAGCGCACTGCTAGGACGTTGCCCCAAAGCGACGCACAGGTGTGCGTCCCTACAAATGGCGATGAATGCGGCGCTGGGGACCGCCACCCATCACGCCATGTCCGGAAGTCCGGATTTTATTTGTGTGAGACCAAGCGAAAGGGCAAAGATTTACCGGGCATTGGGATCGCTTTCTGGACCGTCATACCAGTGAGCAAGTGGAGCTATCACGGTGTAGGTGTGCTATTGTCCTCTCGATTGGTTAGTGCAGTGGTAGAATTCAAGAGATCAACCTTTCTGCAAGCAGCGTATGCGCCAGTAGGTTCAATTCCATTAAGCAAACTCAAGGAGTTTTGAAAGAGTGTCAGAGACGTAGTGATCGGATGAGTCAGAACTGTGCGGTTGCGAGGGTGTGCTAGGTCAGTATGATGACAAGAAAATAAATGAGGCTGGAAAGCTTATATTGGATATTTACAAGGAAAAGAATTTATTTTGTGGTAAACACGATGCTTGACCATAAACAAATTCGTATGTATACATAGGAGCGTATGGATCGAATCGGTTGCCCTCGAAAACACAGTATCAAAGATACTATAGGAAGGTCACATAAAAAACATGAGGACCCCTGAAGAGCATGTATGAGAGGTAGATGATAGTGGACGAGGCGAAAGAGTAGAGACATGTAGAGACCGTAGCTTTGGCGCTCCGTTATCCCTGACTACTCCACTAAGGATACAGCGACGCTAGAGTAGATTAGTTAGATTTGATTAAATGGGATACAGAATATATTAATACTAGATGTACAGATGTCATTGATTGTTCCCATACTTAATCCTTATCCACTTGTTAAATTTAATTTAAAAATTCAATTGCTCTGAGTAGAATCCATGTTAGGCAATCGTTGTGAATCTGCTTAACTATAAGAAAGTCATTCTTTTTTAAGTTTAGATTCTGTCATTTTATTTGCGGCTTACTCATGTGTACCTAAAAATGATCCACTTAGAATCGTATATATTCCAATCCTTAGTGGGATCAGAAATGCTCTGATTCTATCAATTGGCGAACATCTGTATCATACGCAGTCTGTATGACAATGAAGAAACTCGTTGTGTACCAACGCAGTGATGTGAAGTTTAGAAAAATTATTTGGAAAAAGTAAAATAGATGGGTAAGTTCTATGAGTCGCTTAGTCATCACTCTTCCATGTCATGGACCAATGTTAAGAAATTCCAAAGATAACAATATCAGCGAACCTAATCCTAATAATTCCTTCATTTGGCTTAATGATTTTGCTGACCAATTGGCTCCATATTTTGTACCGTCCCATGATCTTTTTACTTGTATACTCACACTAATTGAATGTGTTCTCCTTTTAATCAGTCAATAACGTCTTAACGGATTTAAAAGATATTATCCCAGGTTAATACTGTTTCTTTGTCTTTTATTACTAGATCAAATTAACCATGTTAGGGCTTTTTTTAAAATCTGATAAGCGTTTAATTTTTTTTATCAGCCAACTCATTTTCCCAATTCGTGGAAATCACAAATTATTATTACTTTACTTAAAAGAAAGTTCTCGAAAGTTATCTTCAGAGCCTAATAGACCCATTATCCTATCATGTACCTTATCAAAAATTGTTGAATAGCTTTGGAAAATTCGTTTAAATGTTGGAAAATAGAAAACTCGTAGCGTCTTCTCAATTTGGCTTTAAAAAGGGATTAGGTACCACAGATAGTGTCAGCGTTGTAACTACAGACATTCGACAAGCTTTTTCCAAAAGAGATTATCAAGTTTTTCTAGATCTTAAGCAAAAATTGCATCAGCTGAGTATTTCACCGATATGCCATTACATATGTAATGGTTGAAGTTCTGGATGACGTTCTGGATACTCGAGGAGTGATCCCAAGCCCGGCGCTGCACTCGGTAACTGGGAACTGCCAATACTGCATTGGGTAAATGCAGAAGCTAAATGTTCAGCGATGGTATTTACTAAAAAGAGACTCCAAAATTTTATATATTTTTTTGATATTATATTTCGGAATATTTTAAATTTTATGGTATAATATTCAACAAATGACTAAATGAAATACCTAATGTTGACTATGTCAGCAAAAAATGTGAAATAGACATTAAGCTTCAAAAATTACAATACAGCAATAAGTCGTATTCATATTGTCTATTGCTTACATGTTTTAGACCTCTTTCATAAAATATCATCAGAAAAGTTTAATGTGTAATTCTATATAAATCTTCGCATTATTCTAAGTGCAATGAGGATTTCTCTGACTAATGCACAGCAGATAGAGTGTGTTTATTATCCTCTTTCTATCGGCCAACAATACCTTTCTGATAGACTTGTGGGTTATGGTCTCTCTCCAATCTATTGTATTGTACACCTTATAAAGGGCCATCCAAGAATCACGTGATATTTTTTTTAATTTTTTTACAAACATAACATTGTTTTTGGATTACAGATTAACAAGAACGTTGCACGACGTGCTGTCTTATTACACCACCTCCCTCCTCCCCCTTGTGATAAATTGTGATTTTTGCCGAACATTTGTGAAGCCAGCCGTGGCGCAACAGCACAAAGTCTGACTGTAAAACCCACTGGTTAAGAATTCGATCCCCACTCGAGGAGATGAATAATCACTTAAATTTATATTTCCATTTCTTCGCTCTGGTGTCGAGGCAAAGCGCGGCGTTGAGTTCTGCCACTTAAAAAGCAATGCCTCTAGAATTCGAATTCGGCAGAAAGTGGGAAACGGAGTGTCTTACACTAGGTTCCCTCCGCCTACCCTGCTGTGTGCGGCATACAGTGTGAAGCTGAAAAAAAATTTTGATATTTGCTTTAAAGAAAATATTATTATATTTATATTATTATAAATAAATTTTAAAAATTCATTGGTAAAATTCTCTAAGATATATTTTAAGGATAGCAAATAAAACACAGCAATTGTATATACGAAACTTTTTTTTAATAATAAGGTATATTTACAGTAGGTTAATTAACAAACGTGAGTTACATGAATAATAATAATGAGAAGAGGTACCAGAATTTTATTACCATCAATATTGCACTCCCACACTTGCAATTATTACACTTAAAAAGAGATCTTGGGACCTTAATGAACTTCAGGACTTACATTAAATATATAATTAATCATTACAACTGGAATGTACACATAATTACTTATTTTATGTTCGAATCTAGTAAATATATAATGTACTGTGTAAATAATAATATACGGACAAAAAAAATAGGCTGATTCGGGTATGTTATCGGTTTATCGTAACAAAATAATTCACAAATTGCGGTCTGCCTATTTGCTAACAATAAATATTTAAAATAAAAATCCAAATTTTAATTATTTTGAAGACTTGAAGACGGCATCAATTTTGTTGTTAATTCTAGATAAAGATATAATTTTTTTACCCCAACTTATAAAGATCTTACTTTTAATTTACTTTTAATCGCAATCTTTGCCACAAACAATAAGAAAAATAAAAAATAAATGTAACATAACAGTATTTTAACATTAACAAAATTAATAAATTCAATTAACATCACAGACATCTACTGTACCCGAAAGTTAATGAGTATGGAATATTTTTTTTTTTGAGATTCAATTTTATCAATAAATATTTTCTATCCTTACGACGTTCACTTGACTAAACATGTTCCTTACACTAAGACACTCGGTGCTACTAAAAATCTATTTTAGAATTTTTACTTCAAAATATGTATGAATAAACGCGTCCTGTTATTTTATTTTCAAAAGTAAACTATTAATTATTTCAATTTTTCATTATTTTTTTCTTAATATATTATTTAGCTTGAAAGACGAAAAGAAAAAGTTGGCAAAGAATTTTAAAGAACAGGGAATCACTAAGGTTCTTTTTATTTTCAAATATTTATAATCTGCATTGTTCATTAATCTAACCAGTTAATATTGACATTTATCTGTACCTAGATCTTTTAAAATATGAAGTGGTATTAAATCTTTTAATTTTTTAAGTGCAAGAACAAATATTATGTATGTAAATTATTATCATCATAGATATTTGAGAGATGTGATTTTTTTCCTTAATTATTTAATTAAGAGATTGTTAAAAAAAATTGTTAACAGTAAATTATGTTTACTGCGTAATATACCGCAACGAAACCTTACGCTACGCCTGTGTTACATGACATGTAGCAAGACGTAGTCCAGTCCTTCTTATGGGCTATAATTAAATATTTCTGTATAATTTGTTCTTAGCTATTTTCAATTTTGCTGTTGCATTAAAATTACATAAATAATAAATATTTATAAATTAATTTTAAGCAATTTAAATTTGACATATTATTTTTTTAGTTTTAAAATGCTAGCTTCACTATTTAAATATGTAATAAAAAAATCATAGATTTAGACCGAGTGCCGCTCAGGCGTATTAAATACCCGCCGTCATTTGTCTAAGCTAGTCTAAAATTTAGGGCTTATTTTATTTTACTCGTTATTACTGTACAAAACGCTTGCTCGTCCGCAAAATTTTACCTATTTTTTAATATTATATATTTCCTTGCCTTGAACATTCCGCTTTGAGCCGGTCATTCGTACGTACACAATGTAGAAGGGTTTACCGGTTACATACACACAGACAGACACACGTCGGTGTCACCGCATTATTGCAACCTCCCGCCTGCCAGGCATTTCGCTATTATAATCTAACTATATGGCTTTACGATCATTCACTACATTACGAACTCTTAACTTACTACCTAACCACTGCGCTATTGGACTAGATCGCCGCTACGAGTCAGCAGCTGAAAATTAACAATATCAGACAATTACCTACATTAACACAGACACAGAAAATACATCGTAGACTATAAGATGTGGTTTTCCCACAAATGGATGTTTGTCTTTGAAACGAGCTACTTCCAATCGTGCGAGAGGCAGCCGTCTACAGTATCCACCAGTGCAATATTATATAAGGACAATATTGGTATACATTTCAGGTCATAGCATATTATGAATCTTGTCTTGTTTTTCGTGTAAAATTGTGTAATTATCACATGTTAAAATCTTTGGAATACGCCTGTGTATTTAGTATCATCTAAACCCGTCGTCTTATATTGGCTACGGTCTAACAAAAAGCCTTGGTCAATCACGTTTTTCTTTTTCTGCAGAGCGAAATAATTTAAATAATTTGTCACTTTTGGCTCTATGTAACATAAGGTGAATCTCAAACGCAATTTTATATTAGATTCATATTGAAAGAAATATAGAGAAAGAACAATCAGATGCAAGAAGAATCTTTTTGCTCAGACTATCAAACGATCACACATTATCCTAATTTATTTATCCAATTTCTCCCTAAATTACCTATAAGTTTGATTAGTCGTCCATTTTACAATCGACGATTGACCAAGGGCTTCTGTAGATAAAAGCCGGCATCAAACACGACTAGGGCGGTCAGTCAGTGCTAGCCTGAGCACAGCGACCTCTGTGTGTCAGGCAGCTGTCAGGGCGTGTGGGGGAGCCGGAGCGGGGTGGGGCGGCGCCGGCGGGGGGCTGTCTACTACTCCACACGCCTTCAACTCTGTGAACACCTCAGTGAAGAAACCAGGCTCGGAATTGATTCTTAACATGTTAAAGGACAGTCTGTCGACTATGAGAAGGCATCGATCCCAGAACTTGTCTTTCGAGTCTTCAACTAAGAAAGGCTTGAGAGGGTAGGATATCTCGTTGCCCATGTACGAGTAGGAGAGGTAGAGGCAGGTGAGGACCACTGCCTGCAGCTCCTGCGGACGCGCTATCCGCTCCCCGTCGACCAGCTCTCGCACCAGCATGTACACGAAAACTACATTCGCTGGGTTGATGAACGCCACGTCCTGTAATGAGACAATTTATATTGTTGAAACAAAAACTTTGACTTTAAAACTTACTTAAGTAATAAATGTAAGAAGAAGAACAAAATCAGTTTCCTACTAGGTAATCCACATAATAAATAGTAGTGTTAAGATAGATATAAAGCTTCACGCTGTATCCCGCCCACAGCAGGGTAGGCAGAGGGAACCTATTGTTAAGATACTCCGTTCCCCACTTCCTGCCGAATTCTGGAGGCATTGCGTGTTGAGTGGCAGAACTCACGCCGTGCTTAACCTCGACACCAGAGCGAAGAAATGGAAATATAAATTTAAGTGCATCTCCTCGAGTGGGTAGCGAACCCACAACCAGTCGGTTTTACAGTCACACCTCGTGCCGCTGCGCCACGACTGGCCTAGATAGATATAAAAGGATAAACATGAATTGGTAATATTTCTTATTTCAGAACAGCTCGAACATTATCACATCGTTTAAGCCGAAAGTGGGTCTTCCTTTATGAGACCATTGAGCTACTTTGAACTTAGCTTTACAAATGTCATATCTTGTCATACATTCTATAATAATGAGTGTTCACCTTGAAGTGACCTATATGTTGATATTGATCGATATGGTAATTGCATTATAACGACACGTGTCACTTCGCCTAAGAATTTCTTTTACTTCAAATGGATTGTCTTCACATGACTTCACTAAGTTAATGCTGTAATTCTACTTACAAAATACAAGATAATATAGAATTGTTGTGAATATAAAAACTACTGTAACATTACAGCTTTCAACTAGCACTAGAGAGTCTACGTAAAAACTAATATTTTTTTTCCACCAGTAGAAACTTTCATTTTGATTTCTTTAGAATACACAGGACACACATTTACATTACACAGGTATGCAAATTCCATGCAGCCAATTCCAATACTAATGTTCTTTGAAATGGCAGAAAACAAAAGAAATACTGCAAAAAAGCTGTAGTTACAGCTTTTATAGGAGGATTTTAATTTAGACCCGTATTTATAAACCCGCTCTCAGATCTAAGATCGATCTCAAATTTGAGAGCACATAATAATATGCTTATTTAAATTTAATCTAAGCCTGAGAGGTATCTTTGTTCTATTTTTTGTTACTTTTTAACAAGCATTCTCCTCTTTTTTACAGTATCACCTTTTTCTTGTGTTGTCCATACAACGTGACATTGGCGAAGTGATTAGTGCTCGACTGGTATCAAATCAAATAACAGAACGTATCACAACTAAATACATTAACTCTTTATGTAACATATTTATTTAAATATTCGTTTCGATTGAGTAAATTTGATAGAATATTTTTTCCATACTTTAAAATTTATTATAGGTTGTTGTTAATGTTCTTTTTAATATAATAACATCTTGATATTCGGCGTTGAGTTCCGCCACTCAAAACGCAATGCCTTCAGAATTCGGCAGAAAATTGGGAACTGTCTTAACATGAGGTTCCCTCTACCTATCCTGCTGTGTGCTTATTTTTTCAATTATTATCAACATAAATTTTCATTTCAATTAAACATAATCACAATACAAGTCTTAAATGTCGATATTTTGTTGCAAAAACAAATTGACCAGTGAAAACATTTCTAAATAATCTCCTTTTTAACTAAAGCTCGATTGTAAGTGTAATGTAGATTTTTTAGATAAATTCTGTCTATTTTAGGTAAATTAAGAAATTTGAATAAAAGAATGAGGTCAGTTTTATTAGAAAAAAAATATGGTGTTTTAGAAGATTTCTATTTGATTATTCCCTAGAAACCGGTGCATTTAATTATTTTCAATTTAATGTTTTGTTTCAATTGTAATCTATACATATTTTCAGATTTTTCTAAGGAAGGTAGAGTAAATTTAATGGCATCTCTCCTCATTTACCGCTTATTTTATAGCTTAATGACGGAACAGATCAGAGCATTTCCGGATAAATTATGTATCCCGAAAATCAGTTTGTATCCTAACATATGGCAAAATAATACACATTTTCCTTAGCTTAACACTGTATTCCGCACATAGTAGGATAGGCAGAATATGGAGACCTAGTGTTATAAGACACTCCGATCCCATTATGACACCTTAGTTCCCGACTTTCCGCTGAATTACATGCGCATTGCGTGCTGAGTGGCGAAACCCAAAAGCGCGAAAAGCGAGAAAAGAAAATATTTAATTGCTTCGAGTAGAAATCGAACTAATAACCTGTCGTGTCGATAGTCGTACGCTAGCGCCCCTGTAACACCACTGGCCATATAAACGTCAAAATGTGTAAATTATATTGTAGGTGTATACTTTCTTTCTTTACTTTGTTAAAGTATGTAAATCACCAAATTCAAGTATCGATTAAGTCTTAAAATAGTTTAGTTAATTGCCAGCGAGGGTTCTCACGCTTCAAAAATACAATGGATTGTGTTCAATGAATTGAGGTATAAAAATTAAGAAGAAAAAGGAAAAAGAAAGAAGATACAGGTAATTCTACCTGTATGTAGAGGCTGAAAATTTTAAAGTTATCACTTTCGAAATTTCATACTTGTATAAATATCTTTAATCAGTATCAGGGTAAGTGAATTTTCTATTCAGGGGAATGAAATGTTTTAATATTTTCATTTCCTTGCTCTTGTAGCGAGGCAAAGCGCGGCGTTGATTTCCGTTCAACAAACAATGCCTCTAGAATTCGGCGGAGAGTGGGGAACGGAAATAACTTAATGGGGAACAGAGTGGCTTAAAACTAGGTTTCGAGATAAGTAACAATAAAATAAAGAAACAATAAATAAAAAAAAATCTACTTGAGTCTAAAATTTAAGTTCAGCACGTGACTATGAAAGCAATTATCATTTTTAAATTTAACATTCGATTGCTTTCGTTGAATGCACCGGTTTCTAGGGAATAATCAAATAGAAATCTTCTAAAACACCCACATATTTTTCTAATAAAACTGTCCTCATTCTTTTTAATCAAATTTCTTAATTTACCTAAAATAGATAGAATTTATCTAAAAAATCGACATTACATTTACAATCGAGCTTTAGTTAAAAAGGAGATTATTTAGAAATGTTCTCACCGGACATTTAAACCTATTGTGATTATGTTTAATTGAAATGAAAATTTATGTTCAAAACAATTGAAAAAATATCAATATAATCAGCTATAAGCACACAGCAGGATAGGTAGAGGGAACCTAATGTTAAGACAGTTCCCAATTTTCTACCGAATTCATAAGGCATTGCGTTTTGAGTCGCGGAACTCAACGCTGAGTATCAAGATGTTATTATATTAAAAAGAACACTAACAATAACCTTTAACAAATTTTAAAGTTAGTTCACAAAAGTGTAAAGGCTTCAACGGAAGCAAAATAAAAAAAAATACGCATTGCGGTGTAGAAGTTCCCGTAATGAGCTGTAGTTGTTTTCCCTGTTGGAATCGAAACTTTATTTTTGAAGAACAGTTTTTTTTTATTTATTTATTTTCACAGTGTATGTGAAGAAATAAAAAAAATAAGTGTTTACAACTAGCCTCAATTATATTCATTTTTTTTTTTATCAGCTTCACGCTGTACCCCGCACACAGCAAGGTAGTCAGAGGGAACCTAGTGTTAAGACACTCCGTCCCCCACTTTCTGCCGATTTCTAGAGGCAGTTCGTGTTGAGTGGCAGAACTCAACACCGCGCTTTGCCTCGACACCAGAGCGAAGAAATGGAAATATAAATTTAAGTAAATATTTCATCTCCTCGAGTGGGGATCGAATCCACAACCTGTCGGTTTTACAGTCACACTTTGTGCCGCTGCGCCACGACTGGCTTCAATTTAATAATTCAAACGATATAATTTAAATTATGTAATTGTAATAAAATATACATTAGTATTCGATAGCGTAATATAATATAAGTAATAAGAATTCCCAAAAAATACTCTAGTAGAGTGAAACAAACACAAATATATTACGCAATATTTACTCTGGCTGTCGGAGGCCGGAGGTCGATGAGAAACCCCTCGTTTCGAATTCGCCAACTCGGAGCTTGCCTAATGTAAACAAAGGAAGCTTTGCAAGGATTCACTTAGATAAGGAAAACGATACTTATATAAATAGGGAAAAAGAGTTTTTATACATTTTGTAATGTGCCTACCGTTGTGCAGGGGCACAGCGCTGTAAATGCGATAGATTGTGGATTCGATTCCCACGCAAGGAAAGGAAATATTTAATATTAGTTTTTTAGAAAACGTATAAAAATTTGAACGTAGCGGGACTCGAACCCGCGCCTACTGGATACTGACCAGGCGCTATGACCACTAAGCTATACCTTGTCATCAAGCTTTTTTTTTCAAGCAATAAAGCTTTTTTTTGTTAAAAATATTTAATAAATAGCATTCTCTCTTGCCAGACGATAATTCTAATCTTTGGGCAGCGGAAATTTGTAAAAATCTCCCTACAGAGATGCTAACAATATAAATAAATTGTAACAAGCGTATAAAAATTTCGACGTAGCTCGATGAGAACGTATGGCTCAGTGTTCAGAGCACCTAGTCGGTTTCCAGGAGGCGCGGGTTTGACTCCCACTACGTTCAAATTTTTATACGTTTCTAAATAAGTATTTTTCTTTCCTAAGTGTTGAATAACACTTTAAAAATGTTAAAAATGTTAAAAATATTTAATATTTAATATTTTCATTTTTTCGCTCTGGTGCCGAGGCAAAAAAAGCGCAGCGTTGAATTGCGCCACTCAACACGCAATGCTTCCAGAATTCGGTGGAAAGTGGGAAGCGGAGTGTCTTAACACTAGGCTCCCTCCGCCTATCATGATACATGCGGGATACAGCGTGAAGCTGAAATAAATTTAATATACCTAATAGCAATTAATCATTTTTCATACGATATCTACTTACAAATGCAACCTTACATATTATTAATCTATTGAAAGTATGACGTAATTGTATAATCCATTTTTACAGTACGAATTAGGTTTAGACTTAATTATAGAATTACATAATTATAGGCCAGTAGTGGCGCAGAGGTACAAAGTGTGACTGTAAAATCGATTGATTGTGGGTTCGATCCCCACTCGAAGAAATGAAACATTTATTTAAATTTATATTTTCATTTCGTCGCTCTCTTTTCGAGGTAAAGCGCGGCGTTGAGTTGCGCTGCTCAACACGCAATTCCTCCAGAATTCGACGGTATTCCAGAAGGGGGGAACGGAGCGTCTTAACACTAGGTTTCCTCTGCCTGCCTTGCTGTGTGCGGGATACAGCTATAAAATTGAGTTACTGTTTTAATGATAAAGAATAGTAAAAGTAAAACAATTATTTTAATAAATTGAAAAACCAATCGGAAGTCATCTTGGAGTATTGGTACAGCGAAGCGCAATGTATATTTTTATTTCCTTATAAGACAAGGCGGGGCATCGAGTTCCGCCACTCAATACTGAATGTGCCGAGTGCGATCACATTACATATGAGCTTTCGAAAAAAAAAACTTTTTTCTATTCTACCCACATATAATATGTATACAAACTTGTATATTATGATAACTTGACATATCATCGAAATAGCTGACGATGATGTTAAATGATAGAAAATGAAAAGTAATTATTATAATTTTTTTATGCCAACACATTGATGACTTGATGAACAATACTTAAAGTATTATATTAATAAAAAATGTACTTTAGAAGTATTTGGATTATAAAAATATTTAAAAACATACCATATATTAGAAACATTATATATGTTTTAAGATCCAATTTTTAAATTTCATATCAGAAAACATAGCAATCTATTTCTTAACACATTTTTTATATTAGTTCATAACTATAACATACGAAACCTATACTTTATACGTTAAAAGCGCAACTTCTATAAAGAAAACAAGAACAATAATTACTATATTGATTATTATCCCGCACACTTCTCTAACGGCTTCCCTTAGCCCCTCTCCCTCCCACTCCACTCCAATCCACGGAGCGGTATCGATCTGACGCCGTTCCATCCATATTGAATGAACGCACGAGGGTGAGGAATGTGCTATCAGCCTGAGTACCACACTGTCAGTCTTGGAACATTTGGAACATTACAGTTATGGTGCCCATAAAATATAGGCCCGTATTCCGTGGGTACATAAGTTATGTGGGTACTATAGCTTTTTTTTATTAGCAAAGCAATGTTTTATAAGGTTCCCTGTTTTTTTTTTGTAAAAGATTTTTTATTTGAACGCTGATGATTATAAGGTGCTTAATAATTCATTCGTGTTAACCACTGCTTTTTTTTATTTTCTTAATCAATGATGGTTAGACAAAGTGTGCACAGTAAAAATCTTTATTTATCTGAAAATATTTATTTTTAACATGCTTTTATTAGGTCGAGCTGAAACTAACTACATATGTAATATAATGTAAGAATCTAATTTTGAACCACCTGTAATAATTGTATCCTCATGAAACCTGACAATTATATTATATAGCTTATGTGACTATACAATATTATGGTAACAACGAGCTGGGCTGATGATGGAGAGACGAGACCGACCAGGTCGAACCTTAATATTGAAACTGTTCAGAGATTACTAGTAAGCCGTAGGATTTTAGACTCATAAAATTTATAGCTCCCGAATACATTCTGTAGCACTTGAATCACTTGGTGTAGATAAACATGATTTTTTCTTTTCTTTTAAACTAAATTATTAAAAATAAATAAAAAAAAACAAATCAGCTTCACACTGTATTCCGCACACAGCAGGGTAGGCAGAGGGAACTTAGTTTTAAGACACTCCGTTCCTCACTTTCCGCCAAGTTCTGGAGCCATTGCGTGTTGAGTGGCGGAACTCAACGACGCGTTTTGCCTCCACACAATTATAAATGTAAATACATGAAACTAAATTACGTTTTGTTATAATTCTTTACTATATTATTTAGCAGATTACATATGTTCTTATTTTGTTGTCTGTTAACCCAGATATGTGTATGTTGATTAATTTATACAGGCTGTACTTCTTACTTATTCAAGTAAGAAATCAATAAGCTAGAGGCATTTATATGTTATTTAGTGACCCATAACTCTATTCTCTACTTATTCATTATGAATTATTACAAAGTACATATTATTTTGCTGACTCTCTGTAATTATGCTGAAGAAAGAAAATATTTGGATATAAAACTAAACTATTCTACGCTAATTTTTGAAACCCGACGGATACTACTACTGTGAAGTTCGAAACGTTGTTTATGCGGTAATATGGTTTTTTTTTAATGTGTAAAAATCGCGAAAATTAATAGTAGTATTTTTAACCTGTGTACCTAATAAGCTACTAGATAATTTAAAATATTTTCGTCCACATTGCGACAAATTCAGAATGTCTTGCGTGTTGAGTGGTGGAAGTCAACGCTCCGCTTTGCCTCGTTACCAGACCGCGGAAATGAAAATAAATGAAATGTTTATTTTCCTCGAATGGGAATCGAACCTCGACTTGTCGCGTTGACAGTCACACGCGCGTGCCCCTGTACCACGTCTGGTCTGAATTAAATATCTTATTACTTTAAATATTTTTTCCACAACAGCACAGATTACGTTTAAAGGGCTGGTTGTACTTGGGTTACTTTTATCGTTCTATTTTATTACATGTTACCTTGACGATTGTATGACCTGATAAATTTTACGATACCTACAATACATATACAATACTGAATATAACGTATTTAATTTTATATTTATACGGATCATTATCGTTTCGTGGAAAACAAATAATTATAATTTTTATCAAAAAAATCGACTTCTTTAATTTCAACCGGTTCTCATAATCAGAACCTAATCTAACTTTCATCAAACTACCCTTGAATTGTATCCTTTCCAACAAAAAAAAAGGAATATCGAAATCGATTGGCGGATTGTGATTGAGTTACTCGTCCATTTCTCGCGCACATAATTAATGCAAATTTTTGACTTATGCGATTTTGTCATGGATACCATTGCCAGCAATGGATTAAAATATATTAAAATAGGACTACACGAGAAGCACTAGCTTTCAAATAAAAAAAACAATAATCAAAATCGATTCTCTCAGTCAAAAGGTCTGAAGTAACAAACATAAAAAAAATACAGTCAAATCGATTATCTCCTGCTTTTACAGAAGTTGGTGAAAAAGGAAAATAAATCCTGCCCTCACCCAGAAAATGCGAAAGGCAGTTGATAAAAAGCAATTAAAATTGTAATCTTAATAACTTCTGGCGTCTGCACGGTAAACGTTAATTACCATCTAATTGTGCATTCCATCCATCTAAAGTGGTGGGTGGTGAACACATATAACTTAACTTAACTTAAGTTCACGCTTTATCCCTAGCGGAGTAGTCAGAGAGAACGGAGCGCCAAACACTACGGTTACGGCAAATTTATATATGAAACAAAGTTTCTAAGGCTATAAATTAAAAAAAAATGTTGTTGTTGTTGCGCCGTGTTGTGGTGCAGAGGCATAAGCATGCGACATTCGTGGGTTAGATTTCCATTCGAAGGAATGAAACATTTACTATATTTATTTAATCGCTCTGGTAACGAGGCAAAGGGTGACATTGAATTCCACCATTTAACTTTTGAGAATTCGGCGAAAAGTAGGCAACGGAGTGTCTTAACACTAGGTTCCCTCTGCCTAAGCTACATTAAGTAACTGAACTCAACTCCGCGCTTTGCCTCGACAACAGAATTAAGATATAGAAATATAAATTTTGAATAAATATTTCATTTCCTCGAGTAGGGATCGAACCCACAACCAATCGTGTTTACATTCAAACTTTGTGTCCGTGCGGCACGACATTTGGATCATATCGCCAGTGTAATTAGGTAACGAAAGTACTGTCCTAAAACTAGGTTTCCTCTACCTACGCCAACCAATACAGGAGATATACCTACATATATGAAGAAAAATAAAATTTTGATTAAAAGAAAGTAGCTCTGCGTCTTTTATTTCTTTATTTTTCAATTCACCGCTGCCTATTACATCATGCAACTGCAGAATATCCGCATACTTCAGCATCTCTTGTGAGCATTCTATCTAGTTATCCAATTTAGTTAAATTATTTTTAGAATATAAATAAAATATATGTAAGCCTAACTTTTTAAATATAAAGGTATTGAAATTGTTATGTATTTTAAATTTATACTATGTGAAACTAGACATTTATACTTTTACTACAATGAGTCGTGGCACAGGTGGACAAGCGTGCCCGACAAGAACCGTTAACAGCAATAGGTTGTAAGTTCGATTTCCACTTGAGGAAACAAAATATTAAATTTCCATTTCTTCGCTGTGGTAACGAGACAAATGGCATCGTTGAAGTCCACCACTCAACACGCAGTGCCTCCAAAGTGCGGCGGAAAGTTGGTTTGGGAAATGTCTTAATCACAACGGAGTGCCTCAACACTAAGTTCACAAGCTCCCTATGCCTACCCTGCCATGTACGGGATACAGCGTGAAGCTAAAAAAGAAAAAAAAACATGTAATGTGCTCTCAACTATCGGTCATTTCGGACATAAAAAACAATTCAAATTCTTATATTATAAATTTAATGATATCTGAATGGTAAACGCTAATTAGGTACACCATCCGTATAAAATGATATTTTTAAATAATATAAAATAACAACTTATTTAACATTTTAGATTTTTTAAATAAAATAGTAATCATACATGTACACTAAATAAAAATAAATAATTCAATAAATCAGCTTTACGCTGTATCTCGCATATAGCGGGGTAGGCAGAGGGAACCTAATGCTAAGACACTGATCTCTACCAAATTTTTCGAAGTATAACGTGTTGAGTGGCAGAACTCAACACCAGGTGTTTGTACCAGAGCAAAGAAATGACAATATTAATAATTAATAAGTAGGTATCGAACCAACAACCGTCGCATTACAGTCACACCCTTGTGACCCCGCGCTACGAAGGCATCAATAATACTAACAAAAATATATTATAGGGTCTCATTTGGGGCCGTGCGTATAGTAGAATCGCTATGTTAACAATCGCCGCCTAAGGCTTTATTCGCATATGTATAAAAAAAAGAAAAGAGGAAAACGAGACTGCTGTAATTAAAACGTGGCATACAACAAGACTCTTATTATAACGATTGGTTCTTATGATATAAAAGTATAGATATATAGATTTTTTAGTATACTACCAAAATTTATATTTTTTGTAATGCTGTATTCCACACAGCAGAGTTGGCAGAGGAATCCTACTGCTAGGAAACTCCGTTCCTCATTTTCCACAGAATTCTGGAGGCATTGCGTGTTGAGTGACGGAATTTAAAGCCGCGTTTTGCCTTAGTACGAAAACGAAGAAATGAAAATATCAAATATTCCACTTTCTCAAGTGGAGATCGAACCCACAACCATCGCGTTAGAATCACACAATGAGTAACACTAAATTTTATGTTATCAGCATAAAAAAAATAGGTAGCTCGAGAAAAAAGAAGCTGTTTTATTTTTTTCCTATAAAATAAATAAAAAAAATGCTCCTATGTTTAGAAAGACAGACAGAACGACAGTGTTACTTTTGAATTTATGATACAAGTATGGATTGCTATATATTTGCAGACATACTCATGCCTTGAGTTCATTTAAATGACGATAACTTTTTTTTAATGAACTTAAATATTTTGCTAAGTTAATACAAAGCAATTGGTGAAAGTTTTAAGTAAATCAGTTCGGTACTTTCGGAGTTAAGTGTACATACATACAGACAGACAAAAAATATATTTCCATTATTGTTATTAAATATTCCTCTTTCCATTTCAGTCAAAAAAAAATGTATGTAAAAACATAATATTTTTACTGTTTTATTATATGTATAGATTAAAGTAGGGCCTCCACTGCATAATCTGGCTAAGCGTGTGACATCATACTGCGTCTTGTCAGCCGGATTCAGGGTCAGTCACACTTTGGCTCGTTTAACTCTAGCTATTTTGCTATATATTCAATTGTTTTTTATAATCTATATATATAAAAGGATATGTACCTGACTGACTGAGGTAAGACGCACGCACAGCCGTAACCGCTGTGCGTAGAAACGTGAAATTTGGACAGATGTTTATTATTATTATCTGGACATCCACTAAGAAGGGATTTTGAAAATTTTTTAACCCTAAATGGATGAAATAGGGGTTGAAAGTTTGTATGGATTTTTTTTTAAATCTGCATCGATTTTTATAAAATTTGAAATTCAGACTCTTAAAAATATTTCATTGAACACGTATTTCATTGTTTTTTAGAATTCACCCCCGAAGGGTTCAAATAAGGGGTTGAAAGTTTATATGGAAAAATCTTTAAATCGCCACCAATTTTTATAACAAGTTAAATTCAGACTGTTAATAATATTTTATTGAACAAGTGTTTCATGGTTTTTTTAGAATTCACCCCTAAGGGTGCAAATAAGCGGGCGAAGTAAATAAGTAAAATGGTTAAAACACTCCGTATCACCCGTAATCCGACATAAGAGTCGTCGCGTGACGTCACGCAGCGACTGGGCGAAGGAGCGAATATTATTTAAGAAAAGCGGTGAAACTTTACAACGATGTAACGATGAAATCCTGAACCGAATTTGATGAAGCAAAATAAGACTACTATTATTTGCATCATTACGGGCATTAAATACGTTTAAAACTTTTATAGAAAAAATTTAAAGTGTTGGTGTGACTTGTTGTGCCCCTGCGCCACGACAGCCTCCAGAATGAATATTTAATTATATTTAATACTTTCTCTCTACACTATACTAAACAGAATATACCACTGTAGGTGGAGGAATCTTAGTGTTAAGACACTTCGTTTCTCAGTGACATAGAGATATTGCGTGTTTAGTGGCGAAGCTCAAACAAATAGAGTTAGAAAGAAAAAAACAGAGAAAGAAATATTATTATGAAATACATTTCATTCCTCTAATTGGTAATAGAACTTAGAACCATGGTGTTTACACGCCACTGCTTATGCCACTGCGCCACGACCTAATTAATATACTAAGTAAAATACACAAAGATATACCTAAGTAGATTTAAAGATATGTCTGACATTAATAAGGAGTTAATAAATATTAATAAAATACATTGTTGTAGCTGCTACTGTCACTTGATGTAAACACAGATACGTTTAAGGTAATGGTACAATCATACCAAAACATACTTTAAACTCTTAAGTACTATATTAATGAAAATATAAACCAAAATAAAGATTAAAAAATAATAAAATTTCCAAGATACTTTAAATTAAATTTCGACAAATTTCAGCTAGGTTACACCAATGAAAAATAAATTAAAAAACCGGACAAGCGCGAAGCGGGCTCACCCACCGAGGATTTCGTTCGAAAATTGGAAGTCTCTAACTTTTTTTGGAAATTCAAGCTTAGCTTATCCAGAGCCCGTTCATATGAAACCTCACTTGAACGAGCGACTTTAATACCTCAAGATGCTAGCTGCCAAATTTTATAATTCTAGGTCAATATATAATAAGTACCTTACTATATAAACCTATTTTTATTTTAAAGTAAATGTGGAAATACGATATTTTTAGGAAAAGAAGGGAATGCAGACAGACAGACAGGCAAATAGAAAGACGGACGGACAACAAAGTGATTTTATAAGGATTCCTTTTTTCCTTAAAATATATGGAACACTAAAAATGAGATAATGGTAAAGTAGGTAGCCAAGTTCATGATTTGGACTATTCAATATGTATTTATAAATGAAAACACAATTAAGAGCTCCACGTGTCAACCTCACCGTATTATATTTCCTGTATCTAAATAGAATAGAAGATAGTTTATAATTTATATATTTTGGCACAATAACATTTCGATTGATTATTCCCCTATCTTAAACACTTCGCCAATATAAATATTTTCCAAATATTTTTGGTCGTTATTTATTGCTTTGTTTAGTATTTTTTCGTAAATCTATTATTAATAATATAAATATTTATTATTATTATTATTATCGCCCATCGTCTACATGTATAGACCCTTTTATGGACTATATCTGCGTAAATCCTGTGAAATCAAGTCGTATTTCGAAATATAGAAGCGGCATAGATTCTAATTGTAAACGCCATTTCCATTCGTTGGAATTAAAACTTTTATTTTCTCATTCAGGTAACAAAATAAAACACGGCGTTGAGTTCTGCGTTCACTATGTCACTATGTCTCAAAAATAGGATAAAAAGTGGGGAACGGACGACTCTTAACACTAGGTTCCCTCTGACTACCCTGCTATTTGCAGCATACAGCTTGAAACATAAAAATACTCTTTCAGTGATACTAAATTGTAGAAGCTACTAAGCTAGGCTAATTGTTATCATTAGTGCTTCAACTGTACCTCATATTCATAATTTTGTGCATACAAATGTATAAATTAAAAAATATACATACATTTCAAAGTAAAAGTGCATCTTTCTATGTCAGTAAAGCTTGTTGTGAAGGGGAAAGCTAAATTTAAACTAGGACACCAGATTAAGTTCCTTTAAAGGACGCGTTTAGTATACAGCCCTCTTCATTTTATGTTACTTTTTTTTTCATATACATATACAGTGTTACAATTTTACATTTTTAAATACTTGTCAGTATGTCAAGCTTCACGTTATACAACTTAATCCTTCTAATATTATAAATGTGAAAGTTTGTGTGGATGGATGTTTGTTCGACTTTCGTGCAAAAACTACGAAACGGATGTAGGTGAAATTTTACAGTAAATAGTTAAGCTTATACATTAGAATAATATATAGGCTACAATTTATGTAATAAATTATTATATTTGTCCACGATATTACAGTACGTTTGAGTGAGCGAAGCCGCGTTAGGTGTTTATATAAAGTATTAGTATTTTTTAAAAATCAAAAAAATATATATATATTTAAATATTAAAAAAAAAACAGTATGAGCATTGTATTTGTGGACGACTGGAATTAGTACAATTACATTGCAGTACCTAGTATGGAACAAATAAACTACCTTTTATTTTTCTTTATAATTATTTATTTCAGCTTTACATTGTATCTCGCAGAGCAAAGTATGCTGGGGAATACATAGAGACACGTGATTGAGACTGTGCACATTAAGACACTACTGTTAAATGAAAATATGAAATATTTCATTTCCTCAAATGGGAGTCGAACCCACAAACCTGCCGTGTTTAAAGTCGCTTGTAGCTCGTGAGAGCTCGTGTCCCTGCGCCACGACCTCTATATTCATAAAGTTCAAAATTTTTATCGTTCGCATTTGGAAAAAGTAATCAAAATATCCATCTAATTTCGGAATCGAGACACGCGCCAGCGTGGCCAGCCAAGTCAAAAAGTTGGAAACGCGCAGTGTTTATTTTATACGAACCATTTCAAGTTACCCTTCATAACTTGTAAGCCAATTAGTCTATATGCATGCAAATTTTGCACATTTTTTAAAACCCCCTGGCTAGTGATAAATATATATGTGGCAAAATGGTGCACAGATGTATCAAGCACATTAAATATGAAGAAAGAAAGCTCACTTTTCGCAAAAAATATACAAGTACGAGTATTAATAAAATATAAATGAAAATTAATTCTTATTTACCTCAAAGAAAATATTTAATACCAGTTTGAATGACAAGAGTGATATTAAAAGCGAAAGTATGTAGCCGCCCATCTCAATTTAATATTTACGAGAAAATCGTCTTAACATATCTCCCATCTTACAGACACAAAAAATATATTTACATGATATACCTTCGTTATCTACTTATTTAATATTGCGTGATAGTATAAATAAAAACACCCAATGCGATTTTATTTACCGTTCCCGTAGGAATTTCAAGAAATAATTTCTTAGAGCTCTTCTACCCTCTAACCAACCTGCATTCTTTTTTAAAATTCTGTACAACTTCATTACAAACACTGCAGGATCAAAAAAGGCACAGACGATTAAACTCAATGACGTAAAACAACACATAAATATATAAAAAAAAAATTTTAGTTTTTTAGTTTCGTTTTGCCTATGTGTTGTCTATCAGTTAGTGATAGAAGAGTTTTATAAATAACAGATTTAAATATCAATTAAAAAAAGCTATTATAATATATCTAAATTAAAACGTTATATAAATAGCAAACTAATTATTACTTAATAGCCCTCTACATTTAGAGGCAGTATTTATTTTCAGAGCGCCGCGTACTAACAAATGAGGGCGTGAAATCGCTCTCGCTGCGGGTCTAGCTCCCCGCATAATGACTAGTACGTCAGCATCCCTATGTATGTTAGAGATTTTTTATACTTCTTGTTATTTTTTTTTAGTTTCACGCTGTATCCTGCATATAGTATTGTGGGTAAAGGGAACCTCGGAACCTAGTGTTAAGGTCCCTTTTCTTTAAGATTCTTCTGTTTCCCACTTCCACCGAATTCTAGAGGCATTACCAGAGCGAGGAAATGATAACATTAAATATTTCATTTCCTCTTGTGTGAATCGAAACCATAACCTGTCGTGTTTATAGTCGCAGGCTTGTAGCCCTGCGCCACGACTAGTCTCTATTCATATAATATTCATAATTGGCATATAGAACAAGATTTTCAAAATATCTTATTTTTACTAATATATTTATAATGCAAAGTATGATAATACAATATAATAATATAAATATAATATATGACTTTTGCTCTTTGTGTAAAAATCATATAAATAAATATAGAATAGTCAAATAAAATACAAACAGTAAGTAAAGTCTAAGGCAGCTACTTAAAAATTTTCATATGCCAGAAAACTGTTGAAAATTTGTATATAATATGTAAGAATGTATGAAGAATGAGAGAAACTGTACAAAAAACGTCGTAAACAAGTAATTTTTAAGTAATAATACAACCATTTTTACTGAAATCAAACCGAGGACCACTGTCGTCAGGTACACTGACTAATAGATAACACAGCATTATTATAATATTCCTTTGTACAAGGGAGGTTTCAAATTTGCCAACGTCGTTGCCTTACGCTTGTCATAAAGTATATGGGTTCAACGTTAGATAATATTATAGAAATTCCATATTTTAAATCAAAATTTTAATATTGAAGGCAGGTATATAATGTAGCGTAATTATTTGACAAATTTATTAATAGTGGAAAAGGGTGAACATGGTAATATTATTTTTCTTTGGAAATGATAAAACTTTATAAAATTTCCGAGCCTTGAATCTTTTCTTTATGTATTTTTTAGTTAAAACATTGGAAAATTAGAAATATTTAGAGTTAAGGCACTCCATTTTCTTCCGCTACCAAGTATTTTCCACTATATTTTTTACTAATGCTTAGAAGTTGTATTATGATTTAAGGTTAGACCATATAAAAAGAAAGTCGAGATTCATAACAAAGCTTTACTCCCGTCTGGTTAAACAAAGCATGGCTTTATATATATGCTGGCTAGCTCACAATATTTGTAAATGGACTAAAAAAATCTTGCTTATAACTAAGTATTCCTTGCCTACCCTAAAAATATTACTTGAAAACGACATCAAAAATTATATATTTAACTTATTACTACTAATATTATAAAAGTGAAAATTCAAAGGATGGATGTTTGTTCCACTTTCACCCAAAAACTACTAAACGGATTTCGATGAAAGTTCTCAAATATGTATAATAGGTCATTTGGTTAGGTTTTTTATTTCGCTAGTTTGGGTCACTAAATATTTCTCTACTATATATAAAATGTTTACCAATATTCAGTTAATAATATTTAAAATGTAAAAATATGCTTGTAAATGCCAAGCTCTCGTGCCTTTTAGGCAAGTTTATATAAGCCTATGTCGAAACTTTTCTTAATCTCAAGCGTTCGCCCTGCGTGGGACGCGGCTTTTACCGCATAATTGACGACAATGTTCATGAAAAGGCGCAGGAATCCCTTTGGTTAAAATTTGACGAGCTTTTGGGTACATTATTAGGGTGTGCAAGTAACTTTTTAAAATGTTTTGTAATTAGTAAATACTTTACATGTTTCGGCTGTAACCTTGGTATGTTTCTAGCCAAGCTTAAAGATCGTGTCTGTAAGTAGTACTTTGGGGGTATTTATATGTTTTATATCGTCGTTTTTTCGGCTATTTGGTTAGACAAAATATGGTGTTAAATGTAGTAATGTAAAGGACGGAGAGATTGATTTCTATGCTCAATGCCTTCTTCGCAAAACAAAACATCTATGCTTATCTTTTAAAGAACACCAGTTAATATTTTTTTTTTTACTATTGATATGATGAAGTATTTATATACTTATAAATATATATTAACTATAAAAGGAAGTTTTATTAACACATTTTGATAATATATCCGTGAAAAATCGCTGTATTTACTTATACGCCGTCTCCGAAGTTTTATTCGTGTGTCATAGACATGATGCAGACGCGGGAGGTACTCAGTAGGTACACTCACCTCTTACGTATGCAACTCAGGTATACAATGCGTATAGGTACATACATACTGCACCATGCCTTGAAATTTTATATTGAAATTTTTATAAATTTTCAAAACTGCTTTATAAAGGTAAATAAAAATAGCATAAAAACTAACAGAAAATATAACAAAATAAGAAGCTTTGGGCTTATCTATAATAATTAATTCAAAAAAAATATCAATTAAAATTGAAAACGTAAACAAAAATATTTAGTACACAAACAGTAGCCGTAGGTTACCTGCCAACCCTGCAGGAGCAGCGAGCGGTCGACGGTGCGCAGCCACATGACGGCGTCGCCGGCCTGGAAGTCGCGCAGGCGGTGGCAGCGCGCGTGCAGGAACAGGCCCAGGCACTTGAGCAGCTCCGACGTGGAGGCCTGGATGACGGTCTTGCGCGGCGCCGGCAGCGGCAGCGGCAGCGCCAGCGGCGCCGGCGGCTTCTCGTAGCACACGTTGTTGTTGAGCGCGTTGGCGCGCGCGACCTCCGCGGCCGGCGCCGGCGCGGCGCGCACGTTCTTGTTGCGGTCGAGCGGCGCGTTGTCCGCCAGCGGCGCGCGGAACGCGGACACGCTCTTGCTCTTGCATTCCAGCTTCTTCTTGTTGTTGTTGGCGGTGGAGAACCTCTTCCAGGAGAGCGCGT
>JAATLQ010031973.1:0-12672 GCA_013421005.1 Heliconius erato x Heliconius himera | reverse complement strand
CAGCAGGGTAGGCAGAGGGAACCTAGTGTTAAGACACTCCGTTCCCCACTTTCTGCCGAATTCTGGAGGCATTGCGTGTTGAGTGGCAGAACTCAACGCCGCGCTTAACCTCGACACCAGAGCGAAGAAATGGAAATATAAATTTAAGTAAATATTTCATCTCCTCGAGTGGGGATCGAACCCACAACCAGTCGGTTTTGCAGTCACACCTCGTGCCGCTGCGCCACGACCAGCCTCAACTGTTACGTAAATATTTTTAACATTTTCGTGATATATGTACTTTCGTGCTGATAATTTTTAAAGAGATTATTGACTTTATCTCAAGTGCCGAAAAAATATTGAATTTTACTCTTAGTTTTGATGTATCTGTTAGCCTACGTAGTTTAGAAATATTTTTTTAGGTTCACACTGTGTATTACATATGAATGAGTAGACAGATACAACTAAATGTTAAGACACTCCGTTTCCCACTCTCCGCTTGATTTGAGAGACATTATATATTGAATTCAACGGCTCGCTTAGGTTTTTATCAGAAAGAAAAAATAAAAAATAAAAATCCCAAATGGAAATAATTCCTTTTCCACAAATATGTTTTTAGCAATTTTATAGGCTTTTCACATAAAATTTGCAATTTTTCATTTTAAATTAATCATTTTACGGCTCGAAGAATGACCTCTTTAAACCTCAAATTCATAGTTTTTTTTCCAAATTCATGTGGTTATGTATAGACACACCTTATTTACGCAGCTATAAAATGATTGTAAACTTTGTCTGTTCTTATTAACATTGTCGGAAGTAGAATAGGTAGCAAGACCTGCCGATAGTGCTCTCCTATAGATAAGAGATACAAAGTATTCCATTTTTTACCATTATTAATGACAAAAGAGTGTCTTAACACCAGTTAAGACCCAGACAAGGTTCCCAGGTTCTCTATGCCTATCCACGCCGTATCCCGAACATATCAACGGTAGAGAGGGAACTCAATGTCGCGCTTTACCTTACTATTGGCAAGGAGCGAGGAAATGAACATATTTAATTTTTCATTCTTTCGAGTGCGAATCGAACCCACAACCGTCACAGTCACACGACCGTACAACGGTTTTCCTATTATAAAATATCAAATTACATAACAAATAACAAGCCAATATAATTGATTGTAAATCAACATAAAATCAATTTAAAATTACAATTTTGTACTTAGATATATCGTTATTTCACAAGCCAAGATATAAATGTTTATGAATATGAATAAGTTTATATTATAATTTAATTTTTTCAATGGTATGTATGCAGATCAAGCCAAGTATAATGGAGCTCTACACATATGTATAAATTAAATACTAGTATAAATAAATATATTTTATACATATGCATAAAGCTCTACTACATTTGGCTTGATCTGCATACAGGCCTTTGAAAAAATTAAGTTATAATATAAACATAAAAAAATTATATTACTAACTTTATTAAAAAAAACAGTGGTCGTGACGTAGCGGCACAGTGTACTGACTGTTCTGTTCGAATCCAATTCGTGTAATTAATTATTTTCATTTGCTTGCTCTTTTACACTTTTTTTTTCTTGTATAGTCTTACATAGTAATCATACTATAAGGGAAATATTAATTATTAACATAAATGACATATCAGACGAGCTTAATAATTATGAAAATTAATATTTTTTTCATGTGGGATTTTATTTAACTTCCCACTGTATCCCGCACGTGGCATTGTAGACAGAATGATCACGGGGAACTTGTATTAAAGCACTCCATTCCCCACTTTCCGTTGAATTCTAATTGCAGTATATGTTGAGTGGCGGATCTCAACGCCGCGCTTTGCCCCGTCACCGAAGAGAGAGAAAGCGAGAAAATGAAAATAAGTAATATTTCATTTCTTCGAGTGGGAATCGAACCAACTACTTTCCCGTGTACAGCCACACGCTTGTGCCCCTACTAATAAACTTCATTTTTAAAAGTTTTTTCTGGCTCTGCTTTTATAATCCTTCACACAAATGAAAATTCAGCATAAGCCTCGCGAACTAGTAAGTAAAATCCCGTACGTAAATCGCGAACTAGTAAGTAAGCTCTCGTACTTTATATACTTAATTTATAAATATATATATATATATATATATATATATATATATATATATATATATATATATATATATATATATTATATACTAGTAGTAGTTTCATTTCTAACTTCAATTAAATTACTGCTTGCTTTACATATAAAACCTACGCAGTAGACGGAATGAATGAACTTAAGTAAACTTTTACTCATAATACTTTAAAACATTTTGCTTGTTATTTTTAGCTAGATATTTATTCAATAAACTAGCTTATATTGGAGAAAACAAAATAATCATATTATAATGTTGGAATGGTGCAAAATTTATCTTAAAAAGGTAGAACTTTCAATAAAAATATTATATAAACGAAATAAAGTTTACCTTTAAAATCAAAGTATTTTATTTCGTTATATTTTTTTCTATTTATGGGATGAACTTCGCGAATGAATACTGAATGATCCTTACCGTCCGTACTTCGTTTTATTCATAATTTTTTTGTCAAATATGTAAAACATAGCGGTTCAAAAATTAAGGCCAATACAGATGGTATTGTGCTTACTAGAGAGTATGCTTGCCTTTTTTTTAGCTTCACATTGCATATCGGGTGGGATCCCGCTAGGGACCCAGTGTTAAGTTTGTTGTGTTTAAATTAAGATACTCACACACCGTTCACCACTTTCCTCCGAATTCTCGAAGCATTGCCTTTGGAGTGGCGAAACTCTCCTCCAGTATCCATCACAGTTTTTTTTAGCGGACTTTATCTCTAGCGAGGTAGCCAGAGAAAACAGGGTGCCAAACATTTAAGTCCCCGTATACCTCTCTGACCTCGTCCACTGTCATCGACCTCTTCATAAATGCATGTGTGACATATTCTTATATATAATCATTAAAAAATAAAAATATTAGGCAACAGAGAAAAGAAGTTGCTGGTTAAATAAAAGACAAATAATAAGTACCAACATCGAGGACAGACGACGTCGGTAATAGAATATACTAGTATTGAATAGTCAAAACGCAATCGAAACGAACACAAGGTTACGTGAATCAATGAATGGAAGGATTTTATAACGTGGTTTTTTTCGCAAATCTGATTTGATAAAACTTGTAAATATTGTTTAGTTAGAACAATTTTTGAGAATAGAGTTGTTTATTTGTTTTCTTTCTTCAGAAATGACAACTGACACCAAAAACAACTCCAAAATATTCTAATAAACTAAGAAGATTTTGAATTCAAAATAATTATAAAACGTTACCTATTGATTAAATTTATAATACATTAATTGGTCAATATATTCATCATTTATATATGATCGGGGAGAAAAAATTATCGACAAAATTTTAGATGAAAATGAAGGAAAATCATATTGTTTTTCAGATATTCAAAATCGTGTTCCTTGCTAAGATAAGTATATAGATTATATAGTGAAGATAAACGTCAATAACAGAGACATGTACTAATGTAATCTTAATATTGATAATAACATAGAATAGAATATTGTACACACAAAAAAAAGATATAAAAAGAAAAACATAGAAATACAAAACAAAAAAAAATGTACACAAAGAGGGTCTGATTGCTTCAAGTAATTTATAACAGACAACCTTTGCAAACTTTTTAAATAACGGATTAGTTATAATGAAGAAAAGAGAAATAGCGCCTCAGTACAAGTTTTATTAAAAAAAAAAAATCAATAATATAGAATAAACTTACAATAATTTAATATGCTTAGTGTTTATATATTATACATAAACATACACACTTACATACTTATGTTAAAATATGTATATAATATATGTCACAGAGTCTGGCCATAAATACTGTTACAATTAAAAATAAACAAAATCTTACTTTTAAATTTGAATCATAAAATGAGTTTATGCGATTTTTCATGGTTTTCTTATTTTCACGCCAATTTATTGTAAAATATTTTGTGATATTAAAATGGAGAATCAAGTCGCATTGGGAATCAACAAGAATTCAAAGAAATTCGTTTCGAAAGCAAATGATTTTATCTCGAATTAGTCAACAGAGTATAACGAGGGCATTATCCGACTTCTATGGGGCTGAGCCATATTTTTGTGAAAAAAGTTTCAAAATATCGGCACAAGTGTATCAAGTGTATTCTTGAAAAGATAGTTAGGTCTCTTAACAACACCATGTTCAACCAAGAATGGTCTTTTCAGCGTCAGATTATAAAGCTTGATCCATCCAATCTTGGATAGATACTACCAAACTTCTTCTAACCTGAAGACTGGCCGTCATCTAGTCCTAATTTTAATCCACTGGTTCTAGACAGTAAAGCTTGTTCTGAGCACCATGATAATTTGGAGTCCCTAAAACAAGCCTTACGATTGTCATAACGATAGTGAAGAATTTTCATAAAGAAAGAGTACGTGCTGTTATTAATAAAGGGCCTCAACGTTTAAAGCAGTGTATTGCAGCCAATGGAGACCATTTCGAATAAATTTTATATATTTTGAACGGTTTTATATTAATATATTATATTAAAACACATGTTGCCTACAATAAAAAAATGTTTTTCTTTGTAACAATATTTATGGCAAGAGTAAGTATACAAAAACAGATAAGAATAAACTACTCTTCTAAATTAAATAAGAAGTTTTTGAAAAACGTACAGTGATTTGAAATGTTGAAATTCAAAAAAAGAGTTCATTTCAAAAAATCGAAGATTTCACAGTAAAGGAATTGGAAAAAAATTGGGTGTAGGAGGTTGGTAATTTACGGCGGAAATATAAATATTTGCAAATTCGATTATATTTATCTACATTATTAAAAAAACAAAGATTGAACATTATACAATATACTTGTATGAACTGTTTTTTTATATTCATCAGAGAGAATATAGTGTCAAGACACTCCGTTCTATACTTTTCCCCTGAATTCTAGACACTGCGTTAGGAGGGGTGAAACTCAACTCCGCACTTTGTCTTTACCAGGAATGGGAAATGAAAGTAAGTCCTACTGCACTACGATAGCCTCTTAAGCTACATATAATACAAGTTATAAATGATGATCATAGAAAGAATTCAATTCCATTTGGAGTTATGACAAATATGGGCTTTTAAAATATTATATCTTTTCTCTATGGATAAAATACGGCAAGCAATATGGTTATCGCTAGTTTTTATACAAAAAAAGCAGCTACAGGATTTTTTCTGTATATGTGTAGAGATAACATAGTGTCAAAACATTTTACTTTTGGCTTACCGCCTTAATTCGAAATTTTTTTTCTGAGTAGCGGAGCTCAAAGCCGCACTTTATTTTACTATTAATTAATTGTTCCAAGTGTGGATTGAATGGTAAACCATCACGTTTAGCAATAATGCGCGTTAGAGGCTATTCCACTACACTACTATGGCCTTTTATATAACTTATTTATATAGTTCGCAAAGTGCTTTACTTCGTTAAAACTAATAAAATAAAAATATACAATATAAAATATTTCGTGCAATGATCTTGTAACATTACAAGACCTTGAATACTTTGTTCTTTGGTCGCGCATTCGATTTCAATTGAATTTATTTTTAATTTCACACATTATTCCAATAATTTCTAGAGATAATGTAGTGTTAAGTTAACAAAACGCTGTGTTTTATTTAACAAAACTAAAAACGTACTTTAATATTGACTTATCATATATGAATATGATCATATATTAAGTTGGTATTAAGTGTATTTTTTACAGTAAAGACATTCCGTTCTCTGTTTTCCGTACAAAATTGGAGATATTGGGTCAGCGACGGAACCTAACGCCGCGTTTTGTCATTGAATTTAAATGACAAAACATTTTAGAACGTATAATTAGAGTGTAGTTAGTGAATGTAAATAAATTTGCCTTCAATACAATTCGCTTCTCAGTTACTAGAGTATTCTCAAGGTTTAAATATAAAATTTCAAAAAGTAATATGTAAAGCAAACAAAAACTATATTGCCTTGACTATACATATAACAAATGTATAGATTTTTAAGTAAGTAGTATTATTTTTCAGTAACTAAATGCACTATTTTATTTTTAAATTCAAGACAATATTTGTTAAATGGCGAAATATAATACTTAATTTATAACAAAGACAAAGTAGTGTACTACTTTGTCTTCTAGTTTAAGACATTATATCTTGAGTGGCGGTACTCAATATTGCATATCATTTTATCTTGCAGGGGCGAGCGAAACGAAAATATTTTTTATTCCCCGAGTCAGAATCGAACCTACAACCGTCGCGTTTAAAATCAAACATTGTGCCACTACAGCCACAAATACTTTGAAACTTTTTATTATGCTGCAAGAATATATAATACCCGGAAAACATTTCATTTCCGAACCTTCGGCTTCGTACAGACATCCCGGTGACCTAGAACTGACTTATAGCAATCATTTTCCTACGTATAAAATAATGTGGCTAAGTCAAGGCTTATATTTTTAGTGTCAACAGCCTTAGTTAATAACCACTAAATAACTACTACTAATAACTACTAATAAGTCTGACTGTGCGGTGGTTGTGAGTTCGAATTTTACTTGACAAAATATTGTTTTTATTTTCTTTCTCTGAGTAATATAAGCGTGGCGTTCCGATCGTCCGATATGATATTTACTATTATCGGTAATCGAACTTATATTCATTTATCATTTACTTTTACTCTATAGTAACTATGCATTTTAGGAATATCAAATATAAATAAGTTAATCAAAAGTAGAGCAGTTAAATCCAAAATAAAAATTGCTTTAATTGTATTTAATATAAAAGAGTATCCTTTCTTCTCTCAAAACTAAATTAAAAATGTTTTTGCAATAACCTATTGCTACTATTTTATTAGTAGTAGTAAGTCTTTAACAAAGTGCAGCGTTGAGTTCCGCTGCGCGTAATATCTCGAAAAATGAACAGTGCATGGGGAACCTATCTTAACACTAGGTCCCCTTTTGTCTATGGGCGGTGACGTAAAACAAAAAAAAAATATTTCGTAAATTCTAATATTTCTATACTTAAGCATTATTGCTCAACGACAATCGTTTGTATGAACTCCGTGAGAACCTACTGCGTGCATTGTTATAATTATTATCTTTGAAACTATAAAAATGTCATTATAAAAATTATACAACTGTTTTTAATTAAAATACATAATATATAATAATTATATTTATATTGTAAATTAACTGATAATTATATTTTAAATAAAATAAAATTACTTAAATATTACTTATAAGTCTCCGGTATAATTTATTTTTTATTTTATCAAGCCTCTCCACTTTCCACAAATTTTGAACACATTAAAATCTGTGATATTTGTGATTAAACAATTTTAGAGAAAATTTTTCATTAAGTTTAATGTCAGATTTCAAAGATATTTTTTTTTATTTTTCCCACATATTTTTTACTTGATAAAAATAAAAATATAAATTTTCCCCCAATATATATTAAGCGCAAAACTAAACCAATTCCATTCAGTAAAAGATTTTACAAATGCACCGCCATTGATAAAAAAAACAAAAACTAATATTAAATTATAGAAAAATAATATTTAAAAAAAAATAAAAATACGTACTTTTCATTCGAAACAAAACACACTTTTGTTTATATATTTTTTTTATAATAACAGTGCGAGTGTCGCGACACTTGTAACTAAACTGACCGTTTCATTGAAATACAGCCATGCGCCCGCGTTGATTTATTGCAACATAAGATTTATGTTGCAATATCGACTCTATACTTTTTAATATAGGGTTCAATTTACTTTTTACTGATATAAGAATTTTGAAGGCTAACTAGCACTCCCTTTGCTCAATTAATTGTAAATAAAGTTTCGTGTAAAATAATGCTTATGTAAAATTTATTTTACAAATAATATATAAAGTTCAAGTGCTTTAACGAGGCAACTTAAAATTAATGAATTACTTAGTATATATCAGTCGTGGCGCAGGGGCATAAGCGTGTGACTCTGAACACGAGCGACAGGTTGTGAGTTCGATTCCCACTCGAGTAAAAATTAAATATTTCATATTTATAGGAACTGCTTAGTTCAGGTACGCAATGCCTCCAGAATTCGACGGTATGTGGGGAGTGTCTTAATAATAGGTTCCCTCTGTGTCCTACTCTGCTGTGATATGAAGATTGAGGCCATCACGGCACAATCAACCAGGTTAAACTGTAAGCGCGTTGGTAATGGGTTTGATGCTTCTTGCTCTCACAAGAAAAAAAGCAGCGTTGAATTTCGCCACTCAACATGCAATATTTTAAATTCGGACGGTAAGCGGGGACAGAAATCTCTCGACACTAGGTTCTTTCAGCCTGTCCCACTACAGCGTGAAGCTAAAATGTACATTCGCCAAAGACCGACTTCTGTAGGAAAAAGAGGTTATCAATTCGACTGTTTTTTTATGTTTGTTACCTCAGAACTTTTGACTGGATGAACCGATTTTGATGTTTTTTTTTATTTGAAAGCTAATTAATGCTTTCCATGTGGTCCTTTTTTTGGTCCATTTCTGATAATGATATCTATGAGAAAATTCCGTAAGTCTTAAATTTGCATTAGTGCGCGACCAATTGGCCAATATCTCAATATAACTCCAATTCCGATGATTCTTTTTAATTTAAAGGATACACTTCGAGGATAGTTTGGTGAAAGTTCTGTTAGGTTCTGATCACGGAATCCAGTTGACAATGGTGTCTATGAGAAGATCATATAAGTCTTATATTTGCATTAAGTATGTGCACGACAAATCGACGAATAACTCGCCAACCAATTCCAATGATTCTTTGTATGGACTTCAAAATTATAAAATATTTTTGTTTAACAAAATCAAAGTACGTTTTGCATTATGTAAAATTATTTTTAACGTTTTAGTTCGTTGTTTGAAGTTGTTTTTTTTTGTTAAAAATTAATTTATATATACATATTAACCTCTAAACAACTTTTTCACAGAATACGAACAGCGTTCCAAGCAATTATATATAAAAAGAATGCTTCAATATACAAATATTTTCATATTTCAGTGAATAGAATGTTTACTGTAGTTTTTTACCTAAAATCTACGCCCACACTAGATCTTAACTCTTCACAATGACCTTGTCAGAGTATCTAGTATCTGCTATCATTAACTACAATGTTCTTTTTTCAGTTCAGTTTTATTATTTTGTTTTCTTTGAGAAGATACAATGGCAAATTACATTTTTTCCTCTTCTTATTTAAGAAAGCATTTATAAAGTAAGTAAGAAGGCCGTCGTGGCGCAGTGGGAGGTACAGAATAGATGTAAACGAGACAGCTTTGAGTTAGATTCCCACTCAGTTGAATAAATTATATTCATTATCTCGCTCACGTCTCTCTTGAGATTAGTGTGAGAGATTTTAAAAAAGGCAGGAAAGGAGAGCATTACATTTTTCAAATACCTACGTTTTTTTTTATTTCATGCTTCATCCTCAGCGGGGTAAAAGTCTAAATATCTTTACTGTAGTTATATAATTCATACGTATATTTAATTTTATTATATTTATTTATAATTTAAAGATCCTTCAAAACCAAGGATTTATATGTCAATGGCTTATAAGTCGCGTCTTCATTGCTAGCCACCTTGACACTATAGTTGAAATGAATGTTCTTGCATAATACATCATTAAGATGAATGAGATGCGCCGCCTACGTTCTTTTTATTTTTTTTTAAGATAATGTTATCAAAATGGGTAATTTTTTTTTAGGTGTAAAAATCGCGTTACTAAAGCAAAGAATAGAAAATATTATATACATAATTCGTTTCTCCGAGTGAAAATCGAACCCACAACCGCCCCGTTTACAGTGAGTGATACACTGTACTGTACATTAATATAAGATATAAATATTATTGTGAATATAGAAATGTTTTCATAATTATCATAGTTCCGCTAATGTTTTTGTAATAACTTTCCAATTTCTTATAAAAGTGCGAAGTATTTATAGATTTTAACCATCTACAGGACTTTATTAGTTAAAATTCGTCACATGTGTATTCTTCGAGGACATCGAATCTAAATCCTTCAAGTTTTTTTGTCAGAGACTGTTCCAGCAAGTTTTTAAATATCTTACGAATATTTCCGTCGCTCCTATTATGGAGATGTTATTTGCAAAGGCAGTGTCAATTGCAAGGACTTTATTGTTACTTTATTTAAAAATAAAATACAATTTGAATTTGAATTTGTATAGGCTTCAATAAATAGAAAAAAATATATATTTTTTGGGTATATAAATTATTTTTAAATAACATCATATTATTTAAGATATCTTAAATTATATAATGGCATACATATATATAAAGATACATAAATTGTCTAAAGTACCGCTACTACAAAGTTCGGTATTGTATAAAAATTGAAGCCGGTGTGGCGTAGTGGCACAAACCTGTGACTGTTGAAGTGACGGTTGGAGGTTCGATTCCCACTCGGGAATTAAAATATTTAATATTTTAATTTCTTCGCTTTGGTGACAAGGCAAAGCGTTGCGTTGAGTCCCGCCACTCAACACGCAATGCCTTGATGAAAGTGTGGAATGAAGTGTCTCATCATTAGGTGCTTACCTCATTATAAAAAAAGCCCAAAAAAAAAATAAAAATGAAAAAAAATAAAAGAAACCATTTTTTCATTATCTTACCACGGATCTCTAACTTACAGTCTAGACTATTTGTCTATTAAGTCGTTATTTTAATAAAGCCGTAATCGTCGATAGTCCAAATGTAATATTTATTAGTCCAATATTACACTTTCGGATACCGTTCCGACAGCTATACCGCCTTGACCCAATTTAAGAATAGTGCGGATATTTTGATAGATTTAATATTATTTACATAATTTAATATTCATTTATTTATCATTCAATTGTTTAATTAATTAATTATTAATATAGAGATTATGTGTTTTTAAGGTTCACGGCTTATAGATAGGCAGAAGGAATTTAGTGTTCAGGTACTCCACTCTATACTTTCCACACAATTTTCGAAATATTACTTGTTTTGTGGCGTACGATTCAAAGCTGTGCTTTGTATTGTTACCAAAGCAAGTAAATCAAAATAAAAATTCAATCCACCGAGTGGGAATTTAATCTCAATAGTTGTTTTTATATCAATCCATAGTTTAATCCAATTAATAGTTGTTTTTATAGTCCAACACTGTGCCGGTGCACGTGAAAAATAAATGTAGCGTATTTCAAAGGATATATTAGTAGCATCTTTTTTAATTTCATTAAGTAGATAAAGAAGCTCGTTAAGCGAGCTTTAATGTGGGATGCTAAGCAGTTTCTTCTCTATATATAGGTATATATATATTACCCATGCTTTTTACCCTCTCATTAAATCTTTGAAGTCTCAATCCCACCATACCAGAGGGCAGGGATACAGCGAGCTCATCCTGAAAGAATCCGGGACAATACACGAGGCAATCGTTGGTGGAAGTTTGATATAAAATAATAATGTGAACTGATAGACGAATTCCACTTTAAATAAAAAAATTAAAATAAATAAATCAGCTTCACGCTGTATCCCGCACACAGCAGGGTAAGCAGAGGGAACCTAGTGTAAGACACTCCGTTCCCCACTTTCTGCCGAATTCTGGAGGCATTGCGTGTTGAGTGGCAGAACTCAACGCCGCGCTTAGCCTCGACACCAGAGCGAAGAAAAAGAAATATAAATTTAAGTAAATATTTCATCTCCTCAAGTGGGGATCGAACCCACAACCAGTCGGTTTTACAGTCACACTTCGTGCCGCTGCGCCATGGCTGGCCTCAAAATTCCACTTTGACTTTCCTCAATCTACCCGTAACCAAGGACTACTGCAAAGTATTCAAAACGTCGGGTTTCCAAAAATGTATAATACCAAATTTATACGATTAATCCGGTGAAATAGTTTTGAAGTTAAATATACAATATCACAGACAGTAGTTAGTTTAGGATGAACGCGCTCAAATTTTGATCATGACATTTTGTCTATGTAATATCATAATTTTAGTAACGGTTTGTTTTATTTTTATATGTTAATTCCGATAGTCAATAAATTCATTTTTTATATTATTACAATAATAATTATAGTAAACGCGACACTTGTGGTTTTTCACTTAAGGAAATAAATAATATTTTCGTTTCTTCTTTCCGGCAAAAGACAAAACGAGACATTGAGTTCCCACTGAGCCACTTAACACGCAATGGAAAGGAGTGTCTTAGGTTCCCTCTGCATTTAAATTCACCCTGCTTAACTAATAACTTCAATAACTTGAAGCTATACTATTAATAGTATGATAACTGTATTACAAGCACAAACGAACCATACAATATAAAGATAATGATACGACAGCGTGTTATTTTTATAGAAATAATATACTAAACCCTGCAATTATGTATTCTCTTAACATATCTCCTAAAGTGATTGATTGGTTTCATTCTTACTTGCATGGTCGCAAGCAACGTATCCGGATTCAGGAGTCCTATTCTGAATGGTGCCCGGTGCTTGCTGGCGTTCCGCAAGGTGGCGTGTTGTCTCCTCTTTTATTTTCACTTTTTATTAACTATTTTTGTCATAAACTTGCTTCTCCCTATCACCTTTATGCTGACGATCTTCAAATATATCG
>JAATLQ010031972.1:60709-74370 GCA_013421005.1 Heliconius erato x Heliconius himera | reverse complement strand
GTTTTTCCAATTCCTTATGCGATTTTCTTTCAATTGATGTGCGATTCACATAAAAAACATATGAGTGCAATTTTCTCCAAAAACGAGTAACGAAAAACATTAATTAAAGGTGATTGCGGCAGGATTTTTTTGGGCAACCCTAGTGTAATCTATTCTACTATCATGTATCATTCTTAAATATAAGTTTCATTAGAAAATCTAATCCCTACAGTTTTAAACGATGGGATCTCCACCTATAACTTATAACTATAGAAGTGACCCCTCTTCTAAATAGGCAACAAGAGTTATTTTTAACATAACAAATATTTTTAACATGAACAAAAATAATGCGATGGTTCATATATCCAATTGTTACAATTGTAAGATCTCAATGCTGTGTGGGAAATGTAGTGCAAAGTCGTGGTCAGGGATCCTCGGGTTGTATGGGAACGTAACTATCTATAATTTGTAACTCGATTCAAAAACGTTAGCAAAAGTATATTTGAATGGTGTGTGGTGGCAGGGCGGCGCTACGACGAGCACGGCAACCTGGCGCAGTGGTGGTCGCGCGCCACGCTGGAGCACTACGCGGCGCGCGTGCGCTGCATCGTGCGCCAGTACGGCAACTACTCCCTGCCGCAGCTGCCCGCCGTCGCCGTGAGCGGCGTCAACACGCAGGGCGAGAACATCGCGGACAACGGCGGCCTGCGCGCCGCCCTGCGCGCCTACCGCATACACGCCGGCAAGCGCCCCGCCGAGCGCCGCGCCGTGCTGCCCGGCCTGCCCGACTACTCGCCCGATCAGCTCTTCTTTTTGGGGTTTGCTCAGGTACGTTGATTTAATTAATGATTACCTTTTATATTTGTGAGCGATTGTGGGGTCGATTCCAACACGGGAGAATGAATTATTTTTATTTCTCCTCTCTGGTAACAAACAGGGATGTTACGGAGCTCCGTAACCGTAAACGAATCTGATATACAATTTCCGATTATTTCAGATATAGGTGAAGTCTAAATGAGACTTGTTATGATACATTTTTTGTTTTGTCGACACACAAAACAAAGTGCGACGTTGAATTCCGTTTCTCAACACGCAATGTCTCGAAAACTGGGCGATGCGCCGGGAACGACGTGCCTACTACCACTAGGGTTTCATTGCCTAATGCCTACCCTCATAACTACTATACGCGAGATAGATTACGAAGCTACCTTATTTATTTTATTTTCCTCAGATATGGTGCGGAAATTCAACAACAGGTGCTCTCAAATCCAAAATGGTGGAAGGCGTGCATAGTCCCAACAAAATCCGTGTAATTGGTACTTTGAGTAACTCTGAGGAGTTCTCGGAGGCCTGGCAGTGCCCGCTGGGGTCTCCCATGAACCCTGAACATAAATGTGTACTGTGGTGATAATGTATTACTGATAAGAGATAACCAAAGATAAGACTCTGTTACCATTTAGTTACCAGTGGAATGTGTAAGTTAGGATAAGTCTTAGAGTTTACGTTATATTATTATAGAATAAAAAATATTCTGGTTTAAATTGATAATTATTAATAAATTATTTTTCTTACAAATATTTTATAATAATCGAAACATGTTTTTTTAGTATTTTTTTAATAGTATCAAGTTTAAATATTATCAAGTTTAAATAAAACTATTGAAATTTAATATTAATTTACATAACTGGATTATGTCTCATTTTTAAAAATACAATTCAATGTGCCCAATAATGCCACGTTAATTAACGACTTTACTAACAAATAAAAAAATATGACTCAAAATATTAAAATTAGAATAATGTACAAATTATTATTATAGTATTATTATTAGATATAAGTGAGTATACTCTTAAAAAAATGTTTACCAACATGTGATACTTTTAGTTATAGATGCATTTGAATAAAACATAAAAAATAATAAAAGAAAAATTAAATTTATATTTAAGTCTAGAAAATAAAAGTGAATTGTGAATTTATTCCAAACTAAAATGTTATTTATTATAAAATAAAAATGTACAAACGAATATACATTCTTTATTTCTTCCTCATGTATTGAAATTTATAGACTGGCGCTGAAACTTTTGTGCCATTTTGAACTCTTTTAGGTTTCATAATTTTGGTGTCCATTAAATGTCGTTTTATTTCCATTTTCTGTTGAACAACAGTTAGTTCCTTCTCTCTTTCTATTCTCTTTGACAGCTCTTTGTAGGTCTTTTCTTTGATCTTTTTTGTTGATTTTATAATCTGTTAAAATAATAATAATGTATGTAATGACTTTAAAAAAAAATGTTTAAAATAAACAGAAACTTTGCTGTGGATAGACAACTTTAAAATTTATGTACAAGCAGCATTGGCCTTTTTCCCACATAGAAGTATATACATATAGGCAGCGGAAACCAAATATTAAGACACTAATCCCCACACACCATAAAATTTCCCTATTTACCACAGTGAAAAAATAAAAATTATTTAAACATTGTAGACTAAATTAACAACAATCACATTTACAGACAGACACTTTTAATCTGTTGCAGTTTAAAAGTATCTGTCTGTAAATGTGCAACAACTTCACACATTAGCATGTATATATAAATATATTGCATTAAAATTTCATAAACATATATGTATATGCAGGATGCTTACCAAATAAATATACAGAATTACTATGAAAATAACATTCCATCAGCCAAATAATTATTTAATATTAACTATTTAAATTTTATAATTAAAATTAATAATCTTATGATTTTTATCTAAAATACAAGACATTATTTATATGAAATTATACCTCTTCATTCACTGGTGGTAAAGAAATATTATCAAGATCTGATAGACGAGGCCTGTTAGACTTTCTATTTATGAGTGCAGGATGAGTATCGAGTCTCTTTGCTAAATCAAAATTCTTTTGTTCTCCTTCATCCACAAAAAATATATGTGTATTAGGTGTGGAGTCTGCTACTTCGGTCATATGGAGCTGGGACTAAAATTATTAAATTGTGTTAAAAAATACTGTAATAAAAATGAATTATAAAAATAAAAAAGATAATTTCTTAAGAAATATGGGTCAATCTTATGTCAAGGGTTGGTTGTTATTATAAAAGTGTGAAATGCATGGAATCAATTATTCCTAAAAGTAAAATTTTAATGTAAACAAATACTTTAATAAACTCTTTTTACTAACAAACTGATTATTGAATAAATTTACAATTAATTAGTATGAAACAACTCCATTTAGTTATCCATTTTTTTTTATAAAAAAAAAATAAAAGCAAATAGCAAAAATAGTGAGGAATTCAAATAAATAATTAATTTTTCTTTTATATTCAAGTGAAAGCTAACCTGTAATCTTTGTATACTTCTACTTTCAATTGTACGCTTCATGTTAATATATTTGAGGTCCTGTGTTTGCATTAGTTTAATTTGTTCCGGTGTATGCTCATCTTCTTTTCTTATCTCATGATGTTCCTGAAGTACGAAATTAAATTGAAATATTAGACTAACAAGTAATTTATACACATTTAAGCAGAAGAATAAATTTAACAATTAAACATTCTCATATTTTAATTAACTTACCCCATCTTTCACTCTAGAATTTATCATATGAAAGTAAAACTCATCTGGATTTTTATCCAACGTTCTTTTACGCAATAATTTGAGAGTTGCTCCCTTTTCATGGTAATCATCGGCTCTTTTCTTATAATCTTTCTTCTTTTCTAACAAACCTAAGTGCTTTCTAGCCTCAGGTTGATGTCTCTCCTTATGGGTTTTTTGGTTAGCCTTCGCGGCCTTTCTCCACGACGACATTATTAATTACTGTATTTACTATAATATATTGTGTGGTTACTTGGCAAATTATTTTTGCATACAATAACAAATAAATAACGCTAAATTAAAAAGTAGATATTTTCCTTTAATTAATTAAATTGTCACATTCACATGTTCCGTTGACAATTGACGTATTTTGAAGATAATTTGACAGTTTCTTCAGATGTATTGCCATATAATAAATTACTTTATATTATAAATTGACAATGTTAAAAGTTTTTATCGTGTTATATGTTTTTTTCGGTCGCCTGGCAACATTATGATCGTAAATATCATACCAAAACTTTATTTATTTAGAAAGCGTATAAAGATTTAACGTAGCGGGACTCGAACCCGCGCCTCCTGGAAACCGACCAGGCGCTCTAACCACTAAGCCATACGTTCTCATCGAGCTACGTCGTAAATTTTTATACGCTTGTTACAACTTATTTATGTTATTAGCATCTCTGTAGGGAGATTTTTACAAATTCCGCTACACAAAGATAATTACTAAGAATTATCGTCTGGCAAGAGAGAATGCTATTTATTCAATTTCAACATTTTTAAAGTGTTATTCCACTTAGGAAAGAAATATACTTATTTAGAAAACGTATAAAAATTTGAACGTAGTGGGACTCGAACCCGCGCCTCCTGGAAACCGACCTGGCGCTCTGACCACTAAGCCATACATTCTCATCGAGCTGCGTCGAAATTTTTATATTGTTCTGGGTGGGCGAGCCCGACTCGTCCAATATTTTATATGTGCTGATAACAAAAAACGTTGGTGTGACTTATTAGATGACGATATCGACGTGGCGTAACGGCACAAAGTGTACCTGTAAACACGACTGGTTGTGGGTTCGATCCCCACTAGAGGAAATGAAATATTTTGTTACATTTATATTTTCATTTCTTCGTTCTAGTGTCGAGACGAAGCGTTGAGTTCCACCACTCAACACGCTATGCCTCTAGAATTCGGCAAATTTCGGCTCTAGAGTTTCTCAACACTAGAATCTGTCTGCGTGTGTGCAGGATACAGGGTAAAACAAAGCAAATAAAAAAGTACAAGACGTACTACAGGTGCTTTTAAAGACATTTATTATTTATACGTTAGTGCAGAAACATTTTCCATCTCAGTAGATTTATGTAAAGCGATGGGGAGCTTGACAAATATGAGAAAGAGTATCTCCAAAGCGCTGAACAGCCCAACTCCGAGAAACATATTAAAAACTCCACCTAAAGACGCTGGAAACAAAAAATATAGGAACATAAGTATTTATTTCGTGGAAAAGACCGAGAATCTACGAAAAGACATTTCCTTGCACTCTAAGTAAAAATTTAATATATTTTAATATAAACAGTTACTCATAAGTACATCAAACCCACAACCATCTGGTGAAGGTAATGAGGTTATTAAGCATTTCATACACAAGTTGCAGGATATATTTTTTTGTATTTGTGTAATTATAATGTACCAGTAATAAATAGCCTATAATATATTAGCTTACATAGCAACGTTATCCACGTTTCAGTTGGATTGACAATAAATATTCTAGATCCGCCTATACTGACAGACATATGCAGAACCGAACTAGTTGCTACATCTAAGCCAGCGCTGAAAAAGATTAAATAATTTAAGGGTTAAAAAAAAATATGTTTATTTATATCTTTTCACATTTCTCACGTATTCTATTGAATGCAGGGATATAAAGCATCCTGTCTACGTTTTAGTCATCTTTCTGTCCATTTAGATAGATCTAATTGGGCAGAAAGTAAATATAAATATTTCCCCTAGTAAGATTGAACACACAAGATTAAAATTTAGTCAATCACTATTATATTACAACTATATAGTCTATAATTAAAGCTTGAGACCTATTTCAGGCCATCCGGCCGATTCCCACTCGGGGGAATGAATTATTCATTAATAGTATCTAAGCGCGGCGTTGAGTTCTGGCTCTTCCACGCAATGCCTCGAAAATTCCTCGGTAAGTGAGGAACGGAGTGTTTTAACACTAGGTTTACTATGCGGGATAAGGCGTGAAATAGAAAAAAAACTTACTATATTTTATCTGTCGTTTCTTTAAAAGCGTTCATATAACTTGACTCTAAGGACATGTATGTTGAAATTTTTTTACAAGACGGCAAACATTTACAGGTACCATTCGCTAAAAAATAATTTTGCTCATTAAAAAATAAAAAATACATTCTTTTTTTAATTTTTTTTTGATAAATATTTTTACCAAAATTGAAACTTCTCAAGCAGTTCAATTGTGTTACGAAGCACGTTGGTGTGGAGTTTGGTTCTCTTGGATTTCTAGGCCTCAATGGATCTGAGCAGCCACAGGCTCTCTCTTTACATTTTAACTATAACAAAACAATACATAGTCATACATTATACATTTATTTTGTATTAGATATTTCAGTATCGATATTTATTGAAGAATGCTATTATCAGGTTCAGGTTACCTCGGGCAGATAATGAGTATCATGAATTATAACATATAAACTTTTGGCCACGTGGGCGTGGGTAATTCTATACACTACATATAGTATGGTCAACGAGTCGTGGCCGCCCTGAAGTTAGCTGTGAATGGCTGCGCCGATTTAATTTTACAATGTTTCTTACACTTGATTATTTTTTTACCAAGTGAACGATGCGCAAAAGTTCAGAATACATAATTTCTAGGCGGCCACGACTTTTCAACTGTATTGTATAATCGTTGAAAAACGTTAGTAGAAGATCGTAATCGTATCGAAAATTAAAAGTTTTTATTATTAAAATGGAAAAGAAATAACATTTTAAATGGCTAATAAAATTGTACTTATGCATCTTTTGAAATTATTTTAAAGAAAACATAGTCGCTGTTATTATAGGATCACTTTTTACTGCATTACTAATTACAAGATGGCGGTAAGCTTTCTTTTAAATATTAATAGCTTATATTCCAATTTTCATATTAAACTGGTTACAGAGTTAGTGCTTTTAGAACGATATCGTGTCAACACTCTCTTATTCAATAAAATTCATAAATATTCTGCTTAAATAGTAGTCGGCGCTTGCTGCAGCCTTTATTCTATTTTAAAATAACGCATGCAAGCAATATAAAACTGATTTTTTTATCTGAATTTGAAATACTACCCACCAAACACAAGCTCCTGGAATATCCATCCGTACTGACACAGGTTCCATCAACAAGTTTCTCCGGATCGCTGTCTACTACCGTAGTAAATACCATTTGAGCGAGATAATTGTGTCCGGGAGTTAAAGTTATAGGCTCTATCCATTCTTCGCCGTCGTATTTTGTAAACACCTAAAATATTTTACAATTAACGTGATAAAAATTATGTAAACAGAGCAACACTCTCTTTACATAATCGGAACAGATTCGCTCGTTTTCGAGCTTACAGCGTCAGGCAGGCCATTGGAGACGCAACCGAAACATTTGTTTTATGGCGACGAGACGTTAGATTTTGCTACCTGTATAAAAGGTGTTTAAAATATGGGAAACGGCACTAGTTTTTATTTGGCTATTACGATAGCCAATTCGATAGATAAAAATAAAATAAATCTTATGTGAAGTACATATATGCCGCATTCAGATGGTAATTACCTCGCATCCGTTTAGAGCAGATTGTTCCGAGCACTGAACAGCGATTTTTAGCTTTCGTTTTAATTCCAACGCAGAAGAAGCACCTTTCCCTTGAATAAGTCTGTGGAAAGCATTAGAGATACCTACTTATTAACTTACTTATAATTTTAAGAATAAAAATCAGTTATGTGCGAATTGAACTCAGAACTGAGGGTTCCGCACCAATTTTATTGGGGGGGTGGAGTTAAGATTATAAAAGTTGACAAACTAAAATTTGTTTGGGCACAGTCACCCATGTTTATTAAATAACTACAATTATATGTTTATGTAAAAGTTTTTGTAATATAAATATCCATTTTTCGGATATTGTTTTATTTGTAGTAGAGTTCTCACTTCGTGACAAATCTCGTAATTGTAGTTGCTCAGGAAGGAACATATAGATTTTGAGAACGCAGGGAATTTTAATAAAAAATGTATCAAAAAGCTTTTTTCTATGATCCGTTTTCACATTTTGTCATACGGAACTGTAAAGACATAGATTTGTTACTTGGCTTTCAATTAATAGCCAAACATTAAATATTCAGCAAATTTACTATAACTCGTACTCACTTATTGGAGTGTGATACGCAACAAGGGCCCCATTCAGTCAATTCCTTAGTAAACAACTTCTTACAAGGCACCGTACTCGACTGCCACTGACAGTTTCGTACTATATTGTGACATGGAGGCATGACTCTAAGTAAAGCCTCGGGCAGAGACAAGTTGTTCTTAAAGAGAATATCTTCTAGAACCACAAGCTGCTCTTGCTGCGCAAATTTTCTTCGTAAAACGTGTCTCAAAATCGTTTGTAGGCGTTCCGTTGTAGTATTTACTATTCTGATAAGCAATTGGAATATAATGAATATTATTTACATAGTAGGGTTATTAATTTATTTCAACTAGGGGTCATAAAAGGTCAGTATATATATATGGTGCAAAAATTAACGCAGCTAATATTTCAGCTTCACGCTGTATCCTGCACACAGCAGGGTAGGAGAGGTACCTAGTATTGAGATACCCCGTTCCACACTTTCCGCCGAGTTCTGGAGGCATTGTGTGTTGAGTGACGTGTTGAGTTTTGAGAACTCAACGCCGCGCTAAGTGTAAAGAGTAAATGTGTTTAATAAAAAAACGTTGTATTATCAATGAAAAAAATACAAGCAATAATAATGAATCATGAATTTTAAATATAGTAGTATATTATATAAATAAAAATTATATAAATGTAAGAAAAAAATACAAAAAAAAATATATAGAGGCCAGTTGTGGCGCAGCGGCACGAAGTGTGACTGTAAAATCGACTGATTGTGGGTTCGATCCAGCTCGATCAACTCGAGGAGATGAAATATTTATTTAAATTTATATTTCCATTTCTTCGCTCTGGTGTCGAGGCAAAGCGCGGCGTTGAGTTCTGCCACTCAACACGCAATGCCTCTAGAATTCAGCAGAAAGTGGGGAACGGACTGTCTTAACAGAAGGTTCTCTGCCTACCCTGCTGTGTGCGGGATACAGCGTGAAGGTGATTTATTTATTTATTTATTTTAAAATATACAATCATCACATTTTATGGTATTTGATTTATGGTAGAAATATAGTTCCGTTTGTTCCGGTTGTCAAAGCTATGTATACACAGTGTTTTTGTCAGCACCACTTTAAATGTTTCATTTACAGTGGTGCTGACAAAAAGTTTTAACTACTCTATAAAAGCCTTTTTTTTTATTTTTTTTTCAAACAAAATAAATAATAAAATTATCATTGTAAAATAATACGCCATTTGTCAAGAACGACGCACGCAGACGTAAACAGACGGAAACCGAGTCGTGGGTATTGGCAGCAAAGTTCAAAGTTGATTATCCTTTACTAGTATTTTTGTAGTAGTATGTGTTTACGTTAGTAGTATGTCTTACAAATCCGACTGGAAATATTCGGCAATAGTTTCAGCGGGAGGACACACTGCAACGAGTGGCATTTGAACAGATGCGTACTGGCTACGGAGGTCGTGCAGTGTCAGCAACGCGGGGATTTGCAGGAAGCGAGCCCATAGTACTGCACATAGGACCCCCGCGCAGCATGCGCTAGCGCAACAACATATTAGCCACCCTATGCTGAAAAAATACTTTTTTTAATATCTACTACATCTACAAGATATTTAAAAAGCTGTTGAAACGGTTCTCAGCGTGCAAGACATAATAAAATGTTGATTGATTTTATATGATTATTTTCATAGCATTAACATTCTGTCTTTGTCAGGATGACCAGTATAAGGTAATACTTCTAGGTGTGTTTTTCTTAGCTTTTCAAATATTTAGTGAATACTTTAAATTGGCTTTTTTTTCAATAACTTACTTATAGAGATCAGAGATAATTTTAGTTAACCACTTAAGCCCAAAAGTACTAAGTTTAGATTAGATACAAAATCAAACTCTTAACTCTTAGTGATTGACTATGAATAGTCATATAGATTTGTTATAATTCATTGAAGTTTTTATTAATTAACCTTACATTTAAGTATAAGCAGGTGCATACGTATATAAAGTAAACAAAAAATTAAACATTACCGATCGTAGTAATATCTTGAAATTAAATATTTAAATCCGTGCAACGTAGTTGTTTTAAAGAACTGTCGAGTCGCACGAGTATAAGACGATTGCTTCATTTTGCCTACTTGCCACAACAGCTTAAATATTACCATAAAAAATAATTAATATGGTACTGACAATACTGAAATTTTTCATATTATTAAGAACTAACACTTGTACTTGAACTTGCAAGTGTAAGTTCTTCTACTATTTGAGTAGAGAATATTTTAAATAGGATTTCAAAGTTAAATATTTATGAAAGTTATTAACACATAATATCGAGGTGACTGACAAGTTTCCATGAAAGCTCGACATGTTCATCGATGGTTATCGAGGTACTGTAATTAGAGATCCCTATCGCGACGATCGCATGGCAGTGGTTGATTGATTGTCCAGTTGTTTACAGGGCTACATGTTTTATAGTGCCCTTGAAATATTAATTGCTAAATTTATTAAGTTTTAGTAGTAAAACAGTTTTTTTACATATTTTTAAATTACAAAATACAAGTAGTTTTATTTTGTAATAAAAAAAAATGTTGTTGTGACTCATTTTTTGTTTGATATAATCAAAATTTTAATTTTACTTTTGGTAAAAGGTAACAAAAAAATTGTGCAACTACTCTGCAAATGATATTTATGTTTTTTGGGCGTGACATGTGACTATATCATAAAATAATTCATATAGTTTATGACAGTATCATTTTGTGCAAAATTTTGCTATTGTTAAAGCTAAAAATAAAGAATTAACAAGTAACAAAAAAGAAACGTTTATGCCACCTTTATTAGATTAGATTTTTACACATTTAGCAGATAAATCCGAATTTAGGAGATTTATTTGTAAAAAATTTGAAAATTAATTAAATAAACTATCTGATATTATGCAAAAAAAGTGATTTGTTGTTTTTTAAGCTGTGGCAAAAAAATGAGAAATGTTCACATGATTTTTACATGCTATTCCTAGAAAGTATCAAAGAAAACCTAATCGGCGGTCTTGGTGCAAAGAATCCATAAATAAAGCTATTGACGCTTATAAGCAAAATAAATGGCATTGGATAATTCCACGAAACCATTACCAAATGATCAGCTCAGTTATAAATGTTTTTTATTTCTTTCCAAAATATGATCGAAGCCATTGCGAAAACCAAAGCTATTTGCGACGACAGCTTAGATAGAAGACAGTCAAGATTGAACATGCGCGGCAGAAGACAACGACAGCAACTATGCCTGCATTACTAGAATTAAGGTGAAGGTTGGTTACGATATATGAACTGTTCTCTTTGAGGTCATGCTGCATATACTCAGGTTCCAAAATATTGGTAAATGGTACTACTGTTAGAACTACTAGCTTCACGCTTTATCCCTAGCGGGGTAGTCAGAGACAATGGACCGCCAAATACTACGATCTCTACATACCTCTTTCGCCCCGTCCACTGTCATCAACCTCTTTATATATGACCTCCGGGGGGGTCCTAATACTTTTTATGTAACCTTCCTCCAGTATCTTTGATACTGTGTTTTCGAAGGCCAACCGAGGTCTCCCCTTTTTTTCTTTTTATCGTGAGGAAATCCTGTTACGGATACCGGCCCGACTGGGGACTCAAGCGGGTTATGTGGGACTCGCGGACTGGCAGATGTAGGCCGTCCGAATACCCACTAAAACGACTGCCACGGGTCGCGAGACACGGGACAACAGTCTTCCGCGAAACGTGGCGGCGGGAGCCTGCAAAGCGCAACTCCGCGACGTGCTTTGCAGGCTCCTACCGCCGCGTTTCGCGGACGACTAATGTCCCCGCGTCTCGCGGCGAGTGGCGGTCGAGGAGGAGCACCGTGAGGTTTTAGTGGGTATTCGGACGGCCTACCATCTGTCGGTCCGTGTGCCCCACATAACCCGCTCGAGTTGGAATCTGTAAAAAGATTTCCTCACGAAAAAAAAGGGCTGCATGTCAATTCGTACTCGCACGCAGGCTGAGTGATCTCTGTAAAGAGACTTTACAGCCTGTAGCAAGGTTTCCTTCGCATTGTACCGGGGTAGTATTTCCCATAATTTCGCTTTTACAACTCTGTCAAACGCCTTTTCCAAGTCCACATAAGCACAGAAATTTTTTTTAGCACAAAAATTTTTCCGTGATTATGCGGAGGGAAAACATCTGATCCATACCCCCTACAGGTCTAAAGCCTCCTTGGGTTTCCCACAATAGCCTTTTCAATCTCTCTCGCATTGTTCTCCCTAAAACTTTAGCATAAACTTTACTACCTAAGCTAATCAAACTGATAGCCGTATGGCTTGCGCAGACTATTTGTGAACCTTTTCCTTTATACAATCGTGTGGTTGTTCTGTTAGAATTTCACCGTCTTTCGAAATCACTCCTCTCATTCTACAGATTAGTGAGCAACCTCGAGAAACACTAACTTCTCGCCAGAAAAGGTTGTTGTTTTCTTTGAAGTTGTTCGTTAACCTTTCATCTCTTTCATTCTCTACCTTTTCACGCTACATATTTATCAGTACTTTCGTCTTCTTTATCTTCCTCATACTTTTACCCTTACCTGAGGCTTTGTAATCCTGTCATGCCTTCTTCTTTCTTTCTACAGCATCTTGCACTTCATCATGCCACCAATTGTCACGCTTTTTGTTATAGCCTCTTTTTATTTTACCACATACCCCTATCACTGCTTCCTTCAAACAATCCTTAAGGTTCTGCCAACATATTTCAACATTGCCATTTCCAGATTCAGTGCTGTCTAGCTTTTTGGAAACTCTTTCTTGATATTCCTCTCTAGTCGGTGGATCTTAAAGCTTCCAGCTTCTTTTGCGGTAATTCGAATCCAAGTGTGGACACGTCGTGTAGCTGCACCAACCTGCGAACAGACCTCTTATTCTAGCAACGACTGTGTTGTGACTGTGTTGAGTGATCTGTTCCCAGATCGAAGGGAACCCCTAAACACTCGTGTGTCCATAACTTGTCTTCGAATACGCTGATCCACTAGGAATAAATCATGTATACATGTGAATTTATTTGTGGTCAAATATAGTGTTTGCCACAAACAAATTCCTTTCCTTGCAAATTTCCAATATAAACTTTTCAGCCTCATTTACTCTCTTGTCATCATACTGTCCTAGCACTCCCTCGTAACCGCTTCGCGCAGTTCCGACCAATCCGTTCTAATGACCACTTATTATTAATTTTTCATTCCCTCTAACGCTACCTACATCGTCCCTGACACTACCAAAACTTCTCGAGTTCGCCTAATGAAGCTAAGGATACTGGCGCATATGCCACTAACAAGAATACTCTTGTTAACACAGATTGAACCGAACCTAAAGTAGTCTCGGGTTGATCGCCTTTTATTCAACCGCTGCACTAACCAATCGAGAGGACAATAACACACTTACACCTTGACAGTCCCGCTCGCTCTCTGGTACGCCGGCCCAGAAAGCGATCCGACTGCCCGGTAAATCGGTCGTGTCATTGCCCTTTCGTTTGGTCTCAGTCACACAAACGACGTCCAAATCTCTGTCATCCATCACATTTAATAATTCATTTATCTTTTCTTCCATCCCTCCTCTTGCATTCTACGTAGCTATTTGTAGCTCTGTCCTCCACCTCCCGCCGTTCCGGACATGGCGTGTTGGGTGGCGGTCCCCAACGCCGCATTCGTCGCCACTTGA
>JAATLQ010031972.1:48031-60699 GCA_013421005.1 Heliconius erato x Heliconius himera | reverse complement strand
CAGAAAGCGATCCGACTGCCCGGTAAATCGGTCGTGTCATTGCCCTTTCGTTTGGTCTCAGTCACACAAACGACGTCCAAATCTCTGTCATCCATCACATTTAATAATTCATTTATCTTTTCTTCCATCCCTCCTCTTGCATTCTACGTAGCTATTTGTAGCTCTGTCCTCCACCTCCCGCCGTTCCGGACATGGCGTGTTGGGTGGCGGTCCCCAACGCCGCATTCGTCGCCACTTGAACACCAGCGGGGGCGCACTGGTGCGCGTCGCTTTGAAGGGGCGCTTGCGCTCTCTCGAGGTGCACGTGGCGGATGGAATGTTGCAGCCCTCATGAGGGCTGGCAGGTGGCAGGCAGGCAGGCTGGCGCTCTTAAAATTTTATTGTCATGTGTCATTTTGTCTACACTATATTGACTGTTTTGTTGACAAAATGACTTTTTTTTAGGTTTGTTACAATCTTTCATATTTAAAACTTTTTTAAGTTCCTATTTATATAAAAGCCTACATTACTTGTAATTAACTAACCTAAGATAAGTAAAACTAAATGAAACTGATATATTTTATGATAAATAACCAAGGTTATTTATCATAAAAACCAGTTGTGGGGCAGGGGCACATAGTGCGACTGTAAAACCGACTGGTTGTGGGTTCAATCCCCACTCGAGGAGAAATATTTACTTAAATTTATATTTCAATTTCTTCGCTCTGGTGTCGAGGCAAAGCGCGGCGTTGAGTTCTGCCACTCAACACGCAATGCCTCCAATCCAGCAAAAAGTGGGGAACGAAGTGTCTTAACACTAGGTTCCCTCTGCCTACATTGCTGTGTGCGGGATACAGCGTGAAGTTGATTAATATAATTTTATTTTACAAATAAAATTCAAGATACAAATTATTTAAATCCCATCTAAAAAATCTATTTTTAATAAAATTGTAACGGATCGGTGTCTGTAAATGGAATATATATAAGAAACGGTTAGTGGGGGTACCTTCTTAATGTAGATACAAAGATTTTACCCAATACAATGGTTTTTAAAAATGTCTGTTTGTCTGTGCGTTTGTTATCGCTTATCTCAGAATCAGCTATACCTATTTAAATGCGGTTTTCACTATTTGATTTTATTACAATCGGTTCATAAATAAAAAAGTCATATCAATTTAAAGTACTTAGTTCGACAAATTTGCTAATTGCTATAACAGTTATTTTATACCACTGTTTTACTGAATTGGCTGAAATTGGATCGGGATCGAAGTTTATGCGAGAAAAACTGCGCTTGGCGTACACGCGTACTTACCGTCTACGTTAACTCCGTATTGCTAAAATTTTTCTTTAAATATCACAAATTTTGGGAGCAAAATCAAATAAATTTGCAGACTTAAATTACTTAATGAGGCCGTCGTGGCACAATGGCACAAGCGTGTGACTTTAAACACGACAGTTGTGGGTTCAGTTCCCACTCGAGGAAATGAAATATTTATTAAAATTTATATTTTCATTTTCCTCGCTCTGGTGTCGAGGTAAAGCGCGGCATTGAGTTAACCTATAAGGTATTTCCCAATCAAAATCCTGAAGTTAGTATAGAATCCTAGGTGGATATTGCGACTCGCGCTTGGCCAATTTTTTCTTAAATACACTTGTATTATATAAACATTCGTATATTTCAAGCAAGCGCTGCACGGGGGCCTCTAGTAAAATAATAAAAGTACTTCAAAAATAATTACCTTTAATATTTTTTATATTTCTTTTTCAAATGGTATTGCATTTTATAGTTTTATATTATTTTTGACTACATTGTTAATAATATACAAATACACAATAATATACAAATTTAGAGTATATTTTTATTAATATGTACATTTTATAGTATTAAATACTAGTCATATCTATTAAAACATACAGCGATAAAATTATTTTTTTCATTAAGTAGGCTTAACCAAGATAGAGAGAATCTAGTGTCAAGACTCCATTGACCGTCCCAATTCGAGACCTAGTGTTGGCAGAACCCAACACCGCGCTTTGCCTAGCCAGATTTAAATTAAAATAACTAATTCCCACAAGCGGGGATCAAATCCATAATCACCAAGTTTACAATTAGACTCTGTCCCGTTGCGCTACAATTGTCTCATATATACAAAAGTAATCATATTTAAAAAAATACTTTTAATTTATCAAAATAGTCTGTATTGCATTCACTGGCTATGCCATTAACGCACACTATGACGCACGTGGGCCACTAGGGCGCGGGCGGCCGGGCGGGGCACACGTCCAGCATGCAGAAGGCGGCGCGGCACACGGGGCAGGAGCCGCGCGTGGCGAGCCAGGAGGCGGGCGCGCCGGGCGCCCGCGTGGCCCACCAGCGCGCCATGCACGCGCAGCACCATAGCACTCTGTATATCACATTCAAATATTTTATATTTTTGTTTCGTCGCACAAGTTCCGCACTCAACGCGTAACGCGTCAAGAATTCAACGGAAAGAGGGGAACAGAAGTGTCTTAAACTAGGTTTTCAGGTTCCCTCTATCCCTGAATGTGCAGGATATAAAGCTAAAAAATACTCGCTAGAGAAAAAATACCTGCCGGCAGTGCCGCCGCGCTACATCTGAAGCGATTTTTGTGAATATATTTTCTTTACCTGCAATTACATTGTTGACACGGCGGTGGTCCTTCTTCATTGATGGGTTGAGCCACGCAACGTTTATTTATTTTAACATCTGCAGTATTCTGCATGCATCCTATGCATAGTTCCAATTCCTAAAAAAAAATGTTTTGTAGTACTTTTTATTTCCTTATTGCTAGCTTTTAACAGTGTCTTTGCTCTTGTGCTCAAATAGAATAGAAATAATAAGAATAATTAAGTGTTGTGTAAGGTACGGATTGATGATGTCATATCATCAATCTATGACTTTTCTTCATAAATGGACTATTCAATAAAAAATTTTTAATTGTATGCTAATCAATAGTTCCTGGGATATATATGTACATGTTGTATATGGTGTTCAAAATATTAAAAAAAATGGACAATTTTTGACAAGATAACAACTTAGAAATTGCTAAACGGTGCTTTTTCATTGATCATTGATTTCGTTGACATAAAAAAATATTTCAATTAACGAGTGCAAACAAATGTAAATTTATCGACAAAAATGTTTTTTCCAAAAAAACTCCTTTGTATTATACAAAATAATGATAATTTACTTAAGTGACAATAATTCAATTCATAAAAGTATGCAATTGTTCATCAATATTTTTGACAAAAAAAAGCAAGTGGGTCAAAAATCATAAATATCGTGCGACTTTATTTACGGATGGCCCTGAGTAAACAGCTTTCAGCGTCACGCTACATCCTGCGCACGTCAGGGATGGCAGAGGAAACCTAATGTTAAGACACTCTGTTCCACACTCTCCACCGAATTTATCGAGGTATAGTGTGTTGAGTGGCGAAATTCAATGCCAATTCATAAAATTTATATTATAAATAAACATTTTTGTTAACATATATATGTTCTACTTAATTTGAAGCAACAAAAGGTACCATTAAAAATCTCTTAGTTACCTGATCAACATAATAAACAGGATTCTGTTCAACATATTGTTTAAAAACAGTCACAAATCGTTCAACTAAAGTGGGCAATAGAGATATATGCTCCGGCACTCGGATCGGTCGATCTAACCTTGGCTGTAAATCTCTTAAAGAAACAGTGGATATTCTAAATGTAAATTTTTTAATCTCATCACGTGACGGTATAGCTTCAATATTCACATATTGTACTTCATCTTCACCTGATGTGGAAAAGCTGTGGCTATCAGTCTGAAATTAATATTTAAAACACTAAGTAATTAGAATTTTTAAATAAAATAAAAAATCAGCTTCATGCTGTATCCCGCACACAGCAGGTTAGGCAGAGGGAACCTAGTGTTAAGACACTCCGTTCCCCACTTTCTGCCGAATTCTGGAGATAAGTGGGAGAACTCAACGCCGCGCTTAACCTCGACACCAGAGCGGAGAAATGGAAAAATAAATTATAAGTAAATATTTCATCTCCTCGAGTGGGGATGGAACCCACAACCAGTCGGTTTTACAGTCACACCTCGTGCTGCTGCGCCACGACTGGCCTCAAGAATTTTTATTCTTTTATTATTATATTATTATTATTAATTCCTTTATTATTATTATTATTCATACAAAAGTTTTTAAATTGAAAACTTCTGCCATGATTTGATGTTGTTTTATCAACAATATGTCAACATATTTTCATAAATTATTATCAATGGTGTATTGTGTGATATGTTAACAAGCCCAGCTGACACAACAAAGCAACATGGCTTAATAGACTCTGTCTAAATTAGAAAATGGAAAATTTAATAACAAATATAGTATTATTAACATTTTTTAGATCCCATTCCCCAAATCAACAAAAAAAGAAACTTTATAGGTTCACTTTGTTGTCTGTCTGTCTGTTTGTATGTGTGCCATCAGTCTGTCAAAACCATTTTTCTCAAGATTATGTAAAAGTATCAAGCTGAAATTAGTAACAAATATCATTATTATCATTTATCTGCAGTCTCATGGGACATAAAAAAAATGTTTTGGCATATTTTGTATAAAAATTGCCAAATAATCGAAATATAAAGGCTACTTCCCATTGATCTACAATTATGAAACTTCGCAAAAAGGGAGAATTTATATTACAAATAAAAGGAAATATCCAAAAAATTTAAATTTATAGGTATATATAAAAATCTATTTACAAGCTACTATTGTCCTACAATTATTAGTAATAAATACTCTGTGGTGTGGTATCTGTGGGTAGGTGGGTAAGTCTGACCTTTATGAATAAAACTTTAAAAATAAAAAACATAATGGTTTATAAGTACTAAAGGCAATTTATGCACAATAATATTAATGACAATTTTTTAAAACTTTAGAATTACAATTGCAATAAAGCTACCAAAATATATTTAATAAATAGTTTCTATTTTATCTTTATCTTTATAGTTTTATCTATATATTTTTGTTGTAGGATTTTTGAGTGTAATCAGGATATCCTCAATAGACTTAAATTAAGAAATATAAATTTAAAAAGTCTATAATACTTACAGCAGTTGCAACTAGCGCACATTCACTTTGCTTTATAAGATACAGTCCATATAGTGTCACTTTAATCAACCATGTCTCAGTAGCAACAAACTTGCTATTAGTATTTAAAGGTATAGACACTTTATCTACACTGTAAAAGTGTAAGTATTAATTAATAAGTTAAATATTTTTGATTCAGGCCATTGTGGCACTGATAAGATAAATGTTGTTAAAATAAAAATGAGTGGCATTGAGTTTCAACATTTAAGACATAAAAAGAATATTTACACATTAATATATTTAAAAAAATCTTTATAACAAAATGTTAAATACCTTCTGAATTCAGTGTTAAAGTTAGAGGCGACAACTCTCCAATCAATCCCTTCAGTCACATAAGGTAGGAGAGCCTTAACTACAGGGTGCTTGCTCTTATCGCCCTCCCACCAACAGCTTACTATATAACAAACAAATAAAGGGACAATCAGCGTGCCAATAACTGCATAGACCATCCATTCCTCTCTTATGCCACCACACCAAAGTGAAAAAATATATCCTAAAGGCAATACGGAATGAATGAAGGCAGTTACAGTTATCCTTTTCATGTGATAACCAATGAAATTCACATTTTCTGATCCAAGATAGTTATCCAAAAGTTGTGGTATCGTAAATCCAGCGGAAACGAACTCGGTAGGCGGATAAATGATGCAAAACGTAAAAAGTATATAAAAAAGTGTGATTAAAACATCCATTCTTATTCTGTTTTTAGAATAAAAGAACTTATAACTTATGTTATTTTATGTATAGACATATCAAATTTTCACGATCTGAATATCTGGTTTTAACGATCTTAATATCTAATATTTATTTATTTTGGTAGTAACGGATGAACACATTAAATTCTAATTTGCGAAATTTCCACTGTTTTTATTTTTGACATTGACATTTCTGTCTGACATTACTGTCAAGATAACTGTACCATACCAAAATAACTGTACTGTACTCATGTTATGTAAAGGATTTGAGATGTTACTTTGGCTTGGATTCCAGGTCATTCTGGAATGAATGGAAATGCATCTGCAGACTCTTGCGCAAAATTAGCCATCCAGTGTGGTTACTTAGATCACTTTTTTATTTCGGCCCCGGATCTGTTGTCTCTTGCATCAATCCATTTGGATGTGTCATGGTCTGAATTCAGGGAATTGTCAAAATCTCAGAAATATAATTTTTTGTTGTTATTCAACCTAATATCCCCAGGCTACTTTGGTTTTTTTCTCAAAGTTTTACTAACTCTCAGTTTTGCGTAAATAATTGTATACATTGATTTTAATATTTTTTTGTAGGTCAAGGGAATTTATAACTGGGTCTTTTTTTAAATACAATCTTCTACTGTGTAACATTATCTCTTTTTCACCGTATCGCGTCTTCTCTATGTAAAGTGACTGGCATGTTTGGAACGCCATAATCAAAGAGCCATACCATACCATACCATAATCATAAGTATAAAAAAATCTTTACACCAGTTCTGCGCAGCCATCTACATTGCAGCTAACACTGGTGCCGCCACGACTCTTTAACCGTACTATATACAATGGCAACAAAATACGGTACGGTGCCGTAGATAGTTGTTTTCGATTTAGTTTTGTTTGAAGCTTTCATATAAAAAATTTATCACCCATGAAATCTTATTACCTATAATAAGCAATTAAGTCTACTTGAAAGTGTAAAAATCATTTATGTAATTGAGGTATTTATAGCTTCACGCCGTATCCTGCACAGCTTCATGTGAATGTTGTTTCATTATAAATTTATTAGAAATTATAAATACCGTTACTTCTTAATACATTTACAATTACTCATCAATTGTGGTGTCGTGGTTACAGCGCAGAGGCAAAAGCGTGTGACTGGAAATGCGGCAGGTTGTAGATTCGATTCCTATTCAAGGTAATGAAATGTATAATATTTTTATAGTTACCAATTTAAAAGATATATGTTCATAAGCACCGTTCACCTCTAATCTATATAGGACTTTATTATGAAGCAATTGGAGCCGATTTACCTTATTCTCATCTTTGCGTAACTGCGTCACACGAAATACAGATATGGATAAACATCGTGAAATTAAAAAAAAATCCTATATCTAAACTGTTGAGTTATTTTGATTAATTTGTTTAGGTATGAGTTTGAAATATTTTACCATATATGCTGTTTCCGTGAGAGTACTGTACTGTTTCTGTATAGTCTGGGAGGTCTAAGCTGAGCTTTACACTAGTGTAAGTACCATAGTAGTAATACATAGTGTTGACGGGACATCGGTCGTCAAGCGTTTTACTTAAACCACTTGTAATTAAAGTACTTAATGACAATCTGTCTACAGTATATTTCATTCTCTACACGTATATTTAATTCTTACTATTTTACTCTTACGTTCGATTTATTAAAAGTAAAAGTTAAAGTTGCAATATCACGTTCTAGTACGGAAGAATGTACGTTACCAAGCAGTAGAAAAAGATGAAATTAAATCATCAATGTACACATCAAAATTCAAAATTATGAGGATGCCAGGTGTAAACGAATTGATATATGTATACCTGTATATACTATTGTTAGATTTTTTCATGAGTTCAAATAATGAAGTGTTTATTATTTTTAAAAGGTCTTTTTTTTATTCTTCTTTTATTAAATGCAAAACTCAACCCTTAGCCTGGGGAACTGTACCCACTTGTTACTTTTTTCTTAATAAGCTTTTTGTAAAAAAAATCCGAAGTGTAATAAAAATATGTATAAATAATAATATATATGTGTATATGTATGTTCATAACCTATGATTTAAATATTTTAGTCACCGTAGGCTGCCGTTCCGTAATTTGTAAAAAAAATATTATATACGACTAAAAATAAAAAAAACGGAAATAAAAACGTTTCTGAAATGAAAGTTGAAATGTCAATAGTGTTGTCACATATGACATGTCATGTTTGATGTGGACACGTATTTGATTGAAATATTTTTTTAATTTAGTGATATTAACGCAGAATTTTCGACTAATAATTGTTTAAATAATTATTAGATAAAAATAATAATATATGTTAGCCTTATAGACACTTGTCACTTGCATATTTAAGGTAAATTTTACATAACGCCGGATCACGTAGTGAAGTGTGCGTTAAATAATTTAATAAAAACAACAATTTAAATTAATATAGAATTATAAGAGTATTTTTTTGACCAATAGCCAATAAACTATTATGATAAATTGTTTTAATTCATATATAAGAGGGTTACTAGCTTTCATACTTGTGTTTGATATCGACTATGCTTACATTTTACCAGTGTTACACATTAATAGCAAAGTTGCACAAAATACTTGTTATATATTCTGTTGACCTTTTAATTTTAAATAATTTTTAAACCATATTAGGTATATTATATTATTAGTAAAAGAAAAAGCTATGTAAGTTTTGTTAAAAATTTCATTAAAATATTTTCATTTTAGCACCATGGCGGGTGTAGAGCAACCATGCTATACTCTTATCAACTTCCCTACCGACTCAGAGCCCCATAATGAAATGCAACTTAAGCTTGATCTTGGTAAGTGATAATAATAACATAACAAATACATTTTCTATCATCATGGCATAGTGAATGTAACTTTGATAGTGGTGAGTTCAATTTCTTGTGGGAATTACTTATTAGTCATTCATTTTCTCACTCTGATAGCTCTTACAGGGCAGTGCAGTGTTAAGTTCTGTCACTCAACATATAATATCTTGAATTAAGACAGAAAGAGGAGAACAGTGTGTTGACACTTGGTTTCCTCTACGTACCTTGATATGCAGTGTTTAGTTGAAACATAAAAAAAATCTTTTGAATCAAGTGATTTGACTTTTTTATTTTTCTTTAATTTTTATTTTATATTATTCTATGTATGCCTAATAATTTTAAATTTTAAATAGAAAAAGGGGACATCAAAAAAAAGATTGAAGCCCTAAAGAAGACAATTAGTATTATACTCTCTGGAGAAAAGATTCCTGGACTTTTGATGATTATCATTAGATTTGTGCTGCCATTGCAAGATCATACAATTAAGAAACTGTTGTTAATTTTCTGGGAAATTGTACCTAAAACCACCCCTGATGGTAAACTGATGCAAGAGATGATTCTTGTTTGTGATGCTTATAGAAAGGTAATTTTTTTCTATATTATTTCATAATGAATTTGAGTTCAGTTGTTCCCAGAGGCATAAGTGTGCGATTGTAAACAAGACAGTGGTTGTGGGGGTCTATTCACTCTCAAGGAAATTAAATATTGAATTTTTTTATTGGCTTGCTAAAAAGGCAAGGCATGGCTTTGAGTTCCACCAGAATTGGCCAGAGTGTGAAGAACAGAAGTGTCTTAATAGGAATGGAGTGTCATAACATTAGGTTCTTCTGCATCATTGAACACAATATAAGGTTTAGATTGTCTTGGTACTAAATTCTCTGTCTACTCTAATAAAGTAGAATAAAGTTAAACATTATTTAATGTTTGTCATCCAATATTAGATAGCACCAGAGCAAGGGAAATAAAAGTAATCTGTTTCTATAAATGAGAATCAAACATATCCATCACATTTATAGGCAGACTTTGTGCCACAATGGCTCCCAATTTTATTATAAATATTCAATTATCTTTCAAGGACCTACAACATCCAAATGAGTTCATCCGTGGTTCAACACTGCGGTTTTTGTGTAAACTGAAGGAGCCGGAGTTGCTGGAGCCTCTAATGCCAGCGATCCGAGCATGCTTGGAGCACCGCCACTCATATGTCAGGAGGAATGCTGTTTTAGCTATATTTACTATTTATCGGTATGTGTTTTTGTTTAACATTTATTTATATATGATGTATGTATGGCTTTTTCATTAGTGATAAGTTACAGTAATGTCGACGAGTCGCGCCAGCGTGGCCGCTGTAGATTACAACAAATTTGGCTTAGATTTTTTTTACTTTGGATTACGTTTTTTGATAGTTATTACTCTCAAATAAAAAGTTCAATGAAGAATAAAGAGTTTAATGTCCAAAAGTTCCCTTTATTCTTATTGGGGTTACACTGTATCCGGCAATAAGCAGAGGAGGCAAAGGGAACCTGGGAACCTAATGTTAAGACACTTAATTTCCCACTTTCCACTGAATTCTGGAGGCATTAAATACTTTGCCTCTTTACCAGAGCAGAGAAAATAAAAATATTGAATATTTCATTTCCGCGAGTGGGAACCAATTCCACTATCTCGTCATCACATGCTTGTGACTCTGCCTGCTGACAAGTCTCACGAGAGGTCTATTGATTATTATTTTTATATTTACTCATTCATGAAATGAAATATTTCCTTTGTGTCAGGAACTTCGAATTTCTTATCCCGGATGCTCCAGAACTAATAGGTACTTTCCTAGAAGGTGAACAGGATATGTCTTGCAAGCGCAACGCGTTCCTCATGCTCTTACATGCAGAACAAGAACGAGCTCTGGCCTATCTGGCTGATAGATTGGACCATGTACATGGATTTGGTGATATACTGCAGTTGGTGATTGTGGAGCTTATTTATAAGGTAAGTGGTCATTTTCTTTGTGTTTTTGGTGACATGTTATAGATATATTACGGATGTTTCTACGGAATCGAAGTCGGAAACGGATTCGGAGGGCAAAAGATAGATTAAGTGTTAACAGTCGTAACTTTCGAAAAATGCACAATCATATTTTTAATTGAGGCCAGTCGTGGCGCAGCGGCACGAGGTGTGACTGTAAATCGACTGGTTGTGGGTTCGATCCCCACTCGAGGAGATGAAATATTTACTTAAATTTATATTTCCATTTCTTCGCTCTGGTGTCAAGGTTAAGCGCGGCGTTTAGTTCTGCCACTCAACACGCAATGCCTCCAGAATTCGGCAGAAAGTGGGGAACGGAGTGTCTTAACACTAGGTTCCCTCTGCCTACTCTGTGCTGTGCGGGATACAGCGTGAAGCTGATTTTTTTTTTATATTTTTAACATTTTTAAAGTTGCTTATCTACAAAATGATCCTTAAACCAGTGTGGATGTATGGATGTCAACTATGGGGGAGCGCTTGTATCTCCAACATAACTATCATCCAATGATTACAAAATTGTATTTTAAGTACCTTAACGAACGCCCCATGGGTTGTCAGCAACTCGGAAATACACAATTTTCTAAAAATGAAAACTGTAAAGGAAGAGATAAAAAGCTCCACCATCAATTACAAAAATCGGCTCAGCAACCACCCGAATGAACTAGCAACAAATCTGATGACTATCAGTTATAATAAACGCCTAAAACGACACAATATCCAAACACTAGATGTAAGATGGTAAAAGACGAGTAGAGGTTCTCACTGGGGAGGTTCCTCTAAACGCTAACAAAACTTAATATCAACAGATCTGCTTATAGTTTGGGACTGATCGCAGATGATCTCAGAAAAGAAAAAAAAAATTACCATTTTTAAAGTGTTATTCGACACTTAGGAAAGAAAAATACTTATTTATTATAAAAAAAGTATAAAAATTTGAACGTAGCGAGACTCGAACCCGCGCCTCCTGGAAACACACCAGGCGCTCTGACCACTAAGTCATACGTTCTCATCAAGCTACGGCGAAATTTTTATACGCTAACTAATTTTTAGATGCTAACAACCTAAATAAGTTGTAACAAGCATTTCATAAGTATTGCTTATTGAAAATCATTAATGATCATCATCAACTAGTGTTACGTAAAAAATGAATAAAATGATATTGCCACTTTTGCTTGATTTACTTTGAATACTGGACGTCTCGTTTGTTTACTACTCTATTCTATTTTAATTTCATTACAATTGAAGAAATATCGTACACCAACCATCATACAGCTATTGTTTAGCTATTTTCAAGAAATATGTTTTATATTGTTTTGAATTGTCACATTGTCTTAAAGTTATGATACCGATTTTTATACGAAAAACAAAAATCTGTGAGATTTTTTAAGATTCTGCTTAGTGGTAGCAGTGTTATATTTCAGTGCTATTGAAATATTTCCTTTAAACAGGTCTAAATCTTATATTTTGTGTTATTGAGATCTGATAATGTAATATTTAGGTGTGCCACACCAACCCGTCGGAGCGATCTCGCTTCATTCGGACCGTGTACGGACTCCTGAACGCGCCCAGCGCCGCCGTGCGCTACGAGGCGGCCGGCACGCTCGTCACGCTGTCCGCCGCGCCCGCCGCCGTCAAGGCCGCCGCCGCCGCCTACATCGACCTCGTCGCCAAGGAGAGCGACAACAACGTCAAGCTCATCGTGCTCGGCAAGCTGCGCCGCCTGCGCGCCGCCTCCGGGGAGGCCGGCGCGCGCGCGCTGCCCGACCTCGCCATGGACGTGCTGCGCGCGCTGGCCGCCTCCGACCTCGACGTGCGCCGCCACACGCTGCACCTCGCGCTGGAGCTGGCGGCGCCGCGCCACGCGCTCGAGCTGGTGGCCACGCTGCGCAAGGAGGCGGCGCGCGCGGCGCTGGCCGACCACGACGACGCGGCGCGCTACCGCCAGCTGCTGGTGCGCGCGCTGCACCGCGCCGCCGC
>JAATLQ010031972.1:9108-48021 GCA_013421005.1 Heliconius erato x Heliconius himera | reverse complement strand
GAGGCCGGCGCGCGCGCGCTGCCCGACCTCGCCATGGACGTGCTGCGCGCGCTGGCCGCCTCCGACCTCGACGTGCGCCGCCACACGCTGCACCTCGCGCTGGAGCTGGCGGCGCCGCGCCACGCGCTCGAGCTGGTGGCCACGCTGCGCAAGGAGGCGGCGCGCGCGGCGCTGGCCGACCACGACGACGCGGCGCGCTACCGCCAGCTGCTGGTGCGCGCGCTGCACCGCGCCGCCGCCAAGTTCCCCGACGCCGCGCCCGCCGTGGCGCCCGCGCTGCTGGACCTGCTGGGCGACGGCGCCGCGCCCGCCGCGCTCGACGTGCTGCTGTTCCTGCGCCACGTGCTGGTGGCCGCGCCGCCGCTGCGCGCGCTCGTGTTCGCGGGGCTGCTGCGCGCGCTGCCCGGCCTGCGCGCCGCGCCCGTCGCGCGCTCGGCGCTGTGGCTGGTGGCGGAGTTCGCGGACACGGAGGACGCGGCGCGCGACGCGCTGGACGTGCTGGAGGCGGCGCTGCCGGCGCCGGACGCCGCGCCCGCCGCCGAGCCCGCGCCCGCCGACAAGGAGGCGCCGGCGCGCCAGCTCGTGACCAGCGACGGCACGTACGCGTCGCAGTCGGCCTTCAACCAGCCGGCGGGCGGCGCGGGCGGCGCGGCGGGCGCGGGCGCGGCGGGGCTGTGCGGCGCGCTGCGCGACAGCGACGGGTTCACGGCGGCGTGCGCGAGCTCGGCGCTGGCCAAGCTGGCGCTGCGCGGAGGTCCCGCGCACGCCAACCGGGCACTGCACCTTGCTGCACGCTTGCTTGCCTATTGCAAGTCTGCTAAAGGTAAGCAATAATTTGTAAAAACTGTAATTTCTATTGTATATTGACTTAATGATTAAATCATAGTCGTATCACAAGGATACAAACGTGTGATTGTATAAACCCGACAGATTTTAGTTTGATTCCCATATGACAAAATGAAATATTTAAAATTTTTATTATCTACACTACACTCTAAAAAGCATGGTGTTGAGTTCCGCCTTCAGAAACACCATACTTTCAGGATTCGGTGGAAAATGGGGCAAAGAAGTGAACTGATGGAAACAGAGTGTCTTAATAGTAGGTCCGCAGGATGTCATTGTCATTCATGCCATGAAATTAACTTGATTTGACTTTGATATAACTATTGGTATTTAAATTTATTAGATATAAAGTTAAAATAAAAAACTAAAAATGAGTGGATATTTCAACATTTCTTTAAAAATACCCAAGCTATTAATATAGATTGTATTATTTGTACATTTTTATAAAACATATTTTCCTTTCCTAAGTACGAACACTTTAAAAATAAGTAAAAGTAAAACATTATAATATAGTTTTTTATAATGTGTTTTGTATAAAAATAATTATCACCGAATAGTTACAATTGTGCATATCTTAGTAATTGATCAAGTGACAAAAAAAAAATATTACCACAATTTATATTTTTCAAAAAAAATCGTGCAGAAAGCGCCACCTCGCTGACAGCGGACGACCTGGAGCACGCGGCGATGTGCCTGCGCGCGGCCGCCACGCGCCCGCCCGTGGCCGTGCAGCTGCTGGGCCGCTCGCGCGCCGCGCTCACGGCGCTGCTGGCGCTGCCCGAGCGCGCCGCGCCCGACCTGCTGGCCGACGCCGAGCTGGACGCGCCGCCGCCGCCGCCGCGCGCCGTCGCCGTGGAGCAGGGCATCATCTTCGCGGCGCTGACCGGGGCGAGCGGCGGCGCCGCGTCCGCGCACAGAGATGAGCTGGAGCTGTCTCTGTCTAAGGCGTTGCAAGGCCGGAGCACTAGTACTGGCTCCAAGCTGTCTAAAGTCACTCAGCTGACAGGTGAGCTTGGGGAGAAGATATTCTTGAATGATTAAATTTAATATTTTATAGATAATAAAATAAGCTATGCAGATAATAAAAGTGTAACTCGTCGCTATCTGTACATGAAAGGTAGATGAGAAAATCTATTATTAGAGGCATTTATTAATGTAATGAAACCCAAAGCATTTTTTTTATGGTAATACTAATAATAAAGTACTTCAGATGAGAAAATAAATGATTGTAATTTTTATATTGAAAAGTGTAATTGTTGAATTTATGTCTGTCTTCCAAGCCAGTGGTAGCGTCATGTTCATTTGAAGATGCAAATGCTTGCGTAAAAATTTAAATAAATATTAATTTGAATTATGATGCCATCGTGGCTTAATAGGATAATCGAGTTGGTTGTAGGTTCGCGATTCCCATTCCCTAGAATGTTATTTTTACTTCCCTGCTCTACTAAGACAATATTACGTTTCGCGACACGCGAGGCATATAATGATTGATGTAAATAAATATGTGTATGTTTAGGTAGTTTTATATGTATACTAAATCGTACAAACACCACACAGGGTTCTCGGATCCAGTATACGCAGAGGCTTTAGTGTCGGTCCATCAATATGATGTAGTGCTAGATGTGCTAGTAGTGAACCAAACGGACGACACGCTGCAACATTGTACCCTGGAACTGGCCACTTTGGGAGAGCTCCGGCTGGTGGAGAGGCCGGCGGGGGTAGTGCTTGCGCCTCGTGACTTTACCACTATAAGAGCCCATGTTAAAGTTGCCTCAACGGAAAATGGGATCATATTTGGGAATATCGGTAAGCTCTGTTTATCTCTATGTAGTTTTATAATAATGTTTTGAATAATGTTGCCACCTAGCTTAGATTTTTATGCCTTTACCACACGCCGAGCAAAGAAACTTGAATAATATTGTCATATAATATGGTGTCTGTTTGTAATAATGTATAATTGAAATTTCTTCTAATACTAAAGACGAGCCAGAAACATGAACACTCTGACAGAATTGTAGCACTTTGATTTAAATATTTTCATGTCTCTGCTTTGGTAGAAAAGGCGTGGCGTTAAATTCCGCCACTCAAAACATAATGTCTCGAAAATTGGATAGTGCAGGTTTAACAGTGTGTCCTACACTAATTTCTCCCTCTCTTCTCCGTCTTATGCGAGATGCAGTGTGAAGCTAAAATAAACATGTGTTTACAGTATTGAGGCTGGTTGTGGCGCAGGGGCACAAAGTGTGATTGTAAACGCGACTGATTGTGGGTGCGATCCCCACTGGATAAATGAAATATTTATTTAAATTTATATTTCCATTTCTTTGCTCTAGGCAAAGCGCGGCGTTGAGTTCCGCCACTCAGCTCGCAGTAACTCCAAAATTGGCAAAAAGTGGGTCTGCTGGAAACCTGCTGTGTGCGGGATACAGCGTGAAGCTGAGTTATTTTTTATTTTATTTACAGTGTATGAAGTATCAGGGGCTTCAATGGATCGCGGCGTGGTGGTGTTAAACGATATACATATAGATATTGTGGACTACATACAGCCTGCGGCCTGTAGCGATGCTGACTTCAGACATATGTGGGCCGAGTTTGAGTGGGAGAATAAGGTAAATTATTAAGTTAATTATTATTTTTCTTAATCGATAATTTTTGCTGCAAGCTGTATCACGCACAGAGCAGGGTAGGCAGAGGGAACCTAGTGTTAAGACATTCCGTTCCCGATTTTCCGCCGAATTCTAGACATTGCTTGTTTAGTGGCGGAACTCAACGCCGTGCTTTGTCTCGATACCAGAGCGAATATATGAAAATATTAATTTATATAAATATTTTATTTCCTTGAGTGGGGATAGAACCCACAACCAGTCGTGTTTACAGTCTTACTTTGTGCCCCTGAGCCACGATTGGTCTACTACATTATTTTATTATAATTATTGCTTTTAGGGCTGTGTACCTCTAAAAGAAAAAAAGGACCCTTATAAGATTACTTTGTCGTCCGTCCGTTAGTCTGTCTGTCTGTTTGTCAAAAGCCCTTAACTCAGGAAAGTTTGTTCTTTTTTCAGGTATCAGTCAACACAAACATCACGGACTTGCGCGACTATTTGCAGCATCTTCTCGCCTCTACCAACATGAAGTGTCTCACGCCAGATAAGGTCATTTTATTTTATAAACTTTTTCTCTATAAATGTCATAATAAATTATTTGCATTTCAAATGTATTGGATTTAAAGAAAAATATTTTCTAATTTCGTAAAAAATTACTTAAAATGAAAAAGAATTTGACGTTATATTAAAATATTTTCCGATTCGAAGCAATAGTTCCTGAGTTTAACATGTGTAACCAAACAAACTCGTCAGTTTTCAATTTATCTTATGAGTAAATATGACCCGTGTGCAGGCGCTGTCCGGTCAGTGCGGGTTCATGGCGGCCAACCTGTACGCGCGCAGCATCTTCGGCGAAGACGCCCTCGCCAACCTCAGCATAGAGACGCCCCTGCAGCGCCCCGGCGCGCCCGTCGTCGGACACGTGCGCATACGCGCCAAGACACAGGTGCGCACACGCACACACACATACACGCACACACACACGCACATACACGCACACACACACGCACACACACACGCACACACAAACGCACAAACACACGCGCGCACACACACGCACACGCGCGCATCCACGCATCCGCGGAAACAAAGTATTATATTGGATTTAATTTCCACTTATGGAAAATTTTAAAATTAAATAGAAAGTGGGTAACAGAGTATCTTAAAACTAGTCTTAATACCTTACTATGCTATGCGGGAAAAACTTTGAGCTGCAATTAAATGTATCATATGCAATGGTAAAATGTTTTTTTTATTTGTTTTATAGGGCATGGCGTTAAGTCTAGGGGACAAAATTAATATGATGCACAAGTCTCCGCCGCAAAAACCTCCAGCTGAACCAATTGGCGCCGCTGCATAGGTACTATAAAATAATTATAAATGTTATAATATTCCTTGTTTTGATACTATATTTATATTTTAAAAATGTATTCATTATTTAAATAAAAAAAATCTAGAATATCTCCTTTTTCATTGTCGGTAAATAAATTTGCATTTTGGCTTAATTTATTTTTATCTATGCAATTATCTTGAGTTACTTTTTTCCGTTGGAGCACTAAAATTTTATTTTATTTTATTATATCCAAACATATTTAAGAAAATTTTTCTTTTTAATTATCAAAACAAGGATCTTTAGTATAAAGATGTAGTTTCGTAATATCCATTATAATATTATAATAGTTGTTATATTTAGTTTTTAACTATATTTGTGGCTGTATTATAAATTTCAAATGAGAATTACTTTATAATCTGTATTCATTAACTTAGTATGGACAGTAAACATAAATTATAAATAATATCCTCACATCCGGTCATCCTGCCACAGTAGAACAGCATCTGACTGTAATTGTGGCGATTGTGGGTTCGATTCTCACTCAGAGGTGATTGTATTGACATTATTATAATTCCTCCGCTTTGATGGACATAACGCCACGGCGTTGTTTGCTGCAACTGACACGCAATGTTTTAAAAATTCGAGGTTATATAAGGAAAGGAGTATCTTATCACTAGGTTCCCTCTACCTACCATATGGAATATGGAAATTTAATTTTTAATTAATAATCTTTTGCTACGAATATTCTATTTTGTTAATTTAAATTTTTATTTATGTTCTTCGTAAATTGCAATAACTTTTATTTCTTAAAATAAATTAAAATAGCAATATGTATATGTATCTTTTTAACTTTCATTCTTAAATAAGAAGATAAAACTAACGGAGCAGCCATTTTCTAATATTATGTAATGGAATTCAGTTTTTATTATAATAAACATAATTTTGAATAAATATTTATGTTGTATTATTATTGTTTTTTTTGTTTATTCTATAAAATATATTCAATTAACATATTATATGGAATCATACAGTGCGTTAACTATACTTATCGAATGTTTCATCCATAAAAATAATAAATCAAATTAAATCAGCTTCACGCTGTGTGAGCACACAGCAGGGTACCTAGTGTTAAGAGACTCCGTTCCCCACTTTCTGCCGAATTCTGGAGGCATTGCGTGTTGAGTGGCAGAACTCAGCGCCGCGCTTTACCCCGACACCAGAGCGAAGAAACGGAAATATAAATTTAAGTAAATATTTCATCTCCTCGAGTGGGGATCGAACCCACAACCAGTCGATTTTACAGTCACACTTTGTGCCCCTGCGCCACGACTGGCCTCTAATAAAATAATATACAGGGTGGAAGTGTCAGCACCACATTAAATGAAACCACAGTTTTAACTACTCTATAAAAGCCTAATATAATTCAGAAAAAAATAAATTCCCAAAAATGAAAAAGTTTTTTTTTCAAACAAAATAAATAATAAAATTGTCATTTTAAAACTAAACGCCATTTGTAAGGATGACGCACGCACACATAAACCTATCAAAGGAACACCGCCGCACACGTCTCATTTCGAAATCGAGTCGTAGGTATTGGCGATAAAGTTCAAAGTTGTTTAATCTTTAGTAGTATTTTTGTAGTAGTAACTGTTTATGTTATTGGGACCTATACGTAATTGCGTCACACGAAATACAGGTATGGATAAAAATCGTGAAAAAAAAAATCCTACGTCCAAACTGTTGAGGCATCTTGATTAATTTCTTTAGGTATAGGTTTGAAATATTTTACCCTATATACTGTTTCCGTAAATGGAGTGCTGTCTCTTCCACCCTGTATAATATCAAACGTAATTTTGACTAAAACCAACTGTATATTAACCTCGTAAAGTATTCACTTCTATTTATTATATCAGTAATGATTTATGACCATAAAGTTCACTTAGTTAAAATAATTTAGAACACTATTTATATCATCAGAAAAAAACTGTTTATTCAAAATATAAAAAAGAAAATATAAGCCTGCTTTATAAGTTTTGTAGGAACAGGATATGTGCAAGAGAAAAATATAAAATAATAAAAAAAAACAACTTAAATTTATTAAATGGCTATGTTATACTACAGAGTTATGTGCTCTATCGTACATAATTTTTAAAAGGAACCTTATATAAATATATTTTTTTCAATTTATAGGATATGAAATGAAACTAGTCTGATGTATGAAATAAATTAGTTTATTGCAACGTCATATGATGTTATCGACGTGACGTAAGTAACGTCCATGTTCCGTAACGACTGAATAATAAAAATAATTTATATAATAGTAGCGATAAGTTATGGATTGGTTACAAAATGTTAACCGACGCAGCTCCGTCGGCGTTCTAGCCCTTGAGTGTTGAATGTTTCTTATATCTGGAAAGAACAATATACGAGTAAATATATATATATTTTTTCTTCAACATATAGAAGGGTAGGTAAAGAAAATATAGTGTCGAGACACTTTATTCTGTTTTCGTTTCGTTTCGTCTTACCAGATCGGATAGACTGTAATAATTATATAGAAATCGAACTAGCAAACAATGTAGTGTATAGTGTTGCAATCTTCCACTGCGCGACGATGGTGTTAATTATAAAAAATATTAATAACGCATATTATACGTAGGTAAACGAAGTTGGAAGATTAATAAATATAGTTTTTTATATTATTTTAATTAATACAATTTTTTCGAAATCTTTGGTGAAATATATAAAAATAGATCCATCTATTACAAAATTTGGCATAAAGCCAAATATCTGTTTAAGAACAGCTTTCTGCGCCCAGTAATTATCTTCTACAGAAATACTATTATTGTTTGCCAGTTTCAAGTTGTTACCAGATTACTCATAGATAGCAGAGAAAATGATTGACTATTTGTAAGTCAATTTTGGCACGTGTATATATTGTCTGTGGTGCCAGCAGTTAAATTTGTTTTAGCGCCAAGATCAATTACTTATTTAGAAACGTCGTAATAGTTTGAAACGATCAAGTTTCAGATTATTTAAAGGATAATATTACGCCTTTTTTTAGCTTCACGCTATATCCCGCACATTGCAGAGTAAGCAGAATGAACCTGGGAACGTTGTTAAAACACTCCGTTTCTATTAAGACACTTCCATTCCCCACTTTCCGCCGATTTCTAGAGGCATTGCGTGTTGAGTGGCGGAACTGAACGCCGAGATTTGCCTCGTTACCCGAGTGAGGATATTAAAAATGTGAAAGTATTTCATTTCCTTAAGTAGAAATCGAACCCACAACCTGTCGCGTTTACAGTTCAAACATTTGTTTGCCAAATAGTATTTATATTAGCAACTGTTTTTGGGACAACTAAGTAATTACTTAAGTTTTAAAAACTTTTTGACCATTTTGATATAAATAGTTATACTCACTTATTCCTCTTCCTCCTCCTCTTCTTCCTCTTCCTCTTCTTCTTCTTCTTCCTCCTCCTCCTCTTCCTCAACCTCCTCGACCTCTTCTTCCTCTTCGGGCTCAGGCTCGAATACGGGCTCGTCATCCTCCTCGGGCTCGGCCTTCACGTCCTCCTCGCCTTCGGGGGATTCTAGCTCACCCTTCTTCTTGCCGGGTCTCTCGCCGAACCACTTAGGTAGTCGCGCTATATAGATAAAATATTATTAGCATATCATTTTTATATTGCTGTCAAGACTCAGCATTAATTTTGATCTTATTTAAATTTTGGGCAACGAAAAAATCTTGACAGCTTTCAAGTTCTAATGTATTTTTGACAAAGTAATATGTTTGTGAAGTAATGTAAGGTCTTTTCTTATAGTTTCAAATAGATATTTGTTCAGTGTAGATGTCCTATTTTTAAAATTTGTTTGTTGTGTGTCTAACGTAACATTAAATTTATGAATGAACTCCCGACAAGTGCGAGAAGTATTTATGAATTAATGATCATTAATCTACAACTGAACATTAATTACCACACAACACATGAAGGAACACTACTTACGTATTATATATAACTATTGTCTGGTAAAATAATTTGGTTATATCTTTTTTATTTTTTAAAAGATCCAACTAAATTTATAATCTTTTTCCGAATTTATATTTTTTAATAAGATTTAAGTTTCTTTGCCGTCGAATACTTACCCTTTTGCCTGCCACCGAACTGGTCGGCCCTCTCTTGCCACACCTTCTCAAGGAAGTCCTTGTTCAGTTTTTCTAGGTCCTAGGAATGGTTAACACAAGGATCAATTCGGATTCAAAATACAAAGGATTGTGTCGAATCCCATCCTTATTTTTTGAACACTGCCAAATAAAACTCCTAGAGGGTAGTTCTTTAAATTAACGTAATTTCAAATTAAATCGATACAAAAAGTTTATAAAGCGTCATATTTATGAGTCGTATGATTATGATCCAAAAATATGACAACAAAAAATTCTTGTGACCAAAATAATTAATTTATTATATTTTTGACATTTGACAATGTCCTATTAATCCGAGTTTTGATGATGTTTTATAACCCATGAGATGCAAATTCATGCAGATATGAACATGCCATACACGGGCAGATGTGGGGGAACAACATGTCTGAACTACGTCCGCATCTTACTTTTGGTGCGGTTCATGAACTCGCCCATCTTCTCTTTCCACACCTTTTCCAATACCTCTGCTGCTAAAGTATCGTAACCCTGTATTTAAAGTTACTAATTTATATTTGTCTAATCCACGTTTTAAATTTTACGGTGTCTTAGAACCTTTTTATTTTGTCTAATTCTAACCTTTATTTTGTCTAATTCTAATCTCTTCTATTATGCTAACCTTAGTCTATTATTTAATCTAAATTTTGTTCTATTGCTCCAACTAAAACTAAATTTAATTGAATATTATTAGTGTACTCTTTACAAAATAAATGAAAAAATACCTTTTTGTAATATTTTTCTGCTTAGTTGAAGTCTACTAAACGTTCAAAGGTAATTTTCAGATAAGTATCACAACACAAAATAGAATCAATTCTACTCTTAAATTTTCACTCTTTCTAAGATTTTCGCTTATTATTATTAAAAGTTTTTAATGTTTACTTACACCCTCGAATAGCTTCTTTTTGTCGTCATAGGAGCGTGTGTCGACACGTCGCTCATATTTGGACGCGACTTGGATTTTGGGCTAAAACAAAAAAAAAATGTTACTTTTCGTGCTCCTTTTAGAATAATGGTAAAGTATTTGTAATTTTTCTGATACTTACGGGGTGCTTGCCTGTAAGTGCTTCGGGGTCGAGACCCTTCTTGAGAGCCTTGTGCCTCAACTGTTGCTTTTGTCTTTCTTTAAGTTCTTTTAACTGTTAAAAATAGGAAATTATGAGAAAAAAGTAATATAAATATAATAAATTAATGTAAAGTATATTTAAACAATTTGCAAACAATATTTGTTTTTAGAAAAGACAAGCATGTAATAATCTCATATAAACGTTAACTTACGTCGTAGTCCTGTCTCTTTTGTCTCTCCTCGAGATCGTATTTCTCTGTCTCGAGTTTGATGATGCACTCCCAGAGCTCTACCGCCTTCTGCCGGAGTTTGTCCACAGACAAGCCTTCGATGTTGAGGGCCTTGATGCGGATTGAGAGGGAAATCTTCTTTTCCTCCTCCAACTGTTCCTTGGTCTTGTTGCGCTCGAGTTGAGCGTTGGTAAGGCCGAACTGCAGAAATATTCAAAATGTGAAAAATATATTTTATCTGAGAAATTTTATACCTAATCAGTTTTTACGTTATACTTTTATGTATATTTCTGTACTCCATTTATAGTTGCAAAAATGACAACTCACGTTATCGCTCCTTTTCTGGATAGTGAAGTTAGGTCCGGTCTTGCTAGATTCTTTCATGGCCTGGAGCATAGCCTGGCGTTTCTTTTCGGCCTCCTCGAGCCTCTGCCTTTTTTCTTCGATGTCACGCTGTTTCTTTTCTTCAACCTCACGAACCCTCCTTTCTTCTTCTTCCTTCTTCTTTTGAGCGAGACGTTTCTCTTCCTCAGCGCGGGATACCTATATATTTAATTTTTTTGTTGAAAATTATTTACTTGGTTTACGGTAAAGAATACATATTTTATATTTTTTCTAACACGCGTTAAAATTTTACCTTGCGCTTAGCCTGCTTCTCTTTGAGGCGTTTCAGCTCGTCCTCCTCCTTGGACCTTTGTTTGCGCCATTCGTTGATGTATTCTTTCAACTGTTCGTCCAAGTCCGACCGCTTCTGGTCTTGACGCTGTTGACATTTATTTAATAAAAGATTAATAACCAATGGTCAAATATATTTCATAATTTGGATAATAAATAAGTTTTCTATAGTAATTACCTTAATAAATTCTGGGTCTCCCTCACCCCTGGAAAATAAATTACTTATGAAAATCTTAATAATTTGCTAAAAATTTTTGTTAATATTAAAACCGCCACTGTCACGGTTCACAATACGTATAGCGTTACAAATTGTTACGATGAAGTTATTATTTCTGATAATATTTTAATTTGCCTTTTCTTAATCAGACTATTGTTTTACTTTCGGCAAGTTAATATTTCGTCAGCTTAGATCATGTTACACATCGAGCGCCGTTAACACTTAATATATACTGTTAAGATCTTCTTTATTACATATTTTCTCATTAAAATAACAATCATATTTGTTATAACATTTGTCAATAAAGCATGTTTTGTTTTGTGTATTTGTAAATGTTTTATATTGTAAAGTGGTCGGATATGAACATGGTGTAATATATATCAAGGACAAAGGTTTACGTACAAAGTAGCTTATGACAGGCCATGCTTTAATTGTTTTGGTCCAATCATGCAATTAATCACTTAGGAAAATATCAGGAGAACTCTGCGAGTTTCCCGTTGACCGATATCTATTTTTTTTCGGGGACGGCGCGGGCGCAACACGGTATTCAAAAATAGAACGCCTACTGATCGATATAAATAGCGTCTGAACAGAGTTTAATCGTTCATCCAGCAATTTTGTGGTCTGGCACGATTAATAATATTTAGAATATAATGCGCCCGGGCCTCATTAGTTAATGTGAGGATTACATAGTTAGTGACACCACAGAGAGCGGTGCAACTTACGCGATCGATGGTCTACTCCTAGAAACAGAAAATAACAATCAGCCTCTACTACACTTTGCAATTTTCTACTTTTAAATTTCAAAAATCACAGAAATATATAAAGAAAAAGCGGTGAGATGATTATTCTGCGCATCCAAAATAAAAAAGTTACTAGTGTTTGTAACCACAATTTAAATTTTGAGTAATCCGATTGGTTGTTCATTCACCCAGTGCAAAGATTAATTTTGTTTTCAATCAATCACAGCCTTTGCATATCGATTTAATAACCACATACAGTTTCTAGAAGCGAAGCGATTTTCTTATGTTTATAAATATGAACTCATAATACTCACTCTTGTTTGGGAGCGGGCCTTTTTGATGGAACGGCAGCAGCAGCAGATAAGGAAAAAATAAACAGAATTAAAATTTTATAACTAAAAGTAAATCATATTTCATTTGAAACACACGACAAAAGGCACTTTATTAGAATTTTAGTTATATTGCATTATGTGAAGATCAGTCACTTACCTTGAACAGAACGAACACTCAAAAACAATATTAGTTCGATGTTAGAAAGTACTTTAGAAATTAATAAAGCACAAGTTGTAAGCGGAGCTCCTAGAATGTTGAAAGTCTGAAAGCAATAAAAGCGAAGTTTCAGCAGAAGCTTAGACTGGAGTCTAATCTTAGCCTAATGAGCGAGTGCAAGTGTTGTATCAACGAAACACGCCACTTACTTCCTGTAACAAAAGAGATAATAGGAGTTGGTGAGGGCGTGCAGCTAACGAAGTAGGGCATGAGATGAGGGTTCAAGATGTGTCCTCAAATTTATATATTTTGACACTAGTAAATGGAATTTGGCTTGCTAAAGTCTAAAAGAAATTTGGAAAATATTTGCAAGGCATAGAAACTAGGCCTCTAAAGCTTAAGTTGAAAACCAAACAGGATTCTAAATGAAACTAAACTTTAGGGGAATCGTAAAGAGATTTTTGTTCATAATACTTACGACTCCACGACTTCTTCTTCAACTTCCTCCTCTTCGGAGCCACTGTGGAATAGGTATAATAATAATATAAAAGGGTCCCTTCAAATGGTACACATTCTTAGGTTAATTAGGGAAAATTAGTTTTCTGGGTACATCTCAATGTTGAAAGGGAACATTTCAGATAGGTTTTATGTGTATTATTTACATATTGTGTGTTGTGTTTATAAAAGAAGTGTGTAATATATCATATTTGTTTGTCGAGTTGTCTAAATATAAGATAAATTGTATTTATATTTATATATTCTTCATTTAGGTAATATAAAATACTTACGAATATTCCTCTTCGTCAGACATGTTGATGATTTGTTATTCTGTAAAGCAAGATATCGATATTATTTTTAACTTGTTATTTTATTATCTGACCCAAATTCCATGGTTTGATCTATGCTAACGGTTGTAATTTCGTATATAATTTTTTTTGTTTGATCTTTTCGTTCCGCAAATATGTTGTATTATGTACTATATTACTTTTTTATATATTACTTTTTTAAAACATTTTCGTTAGATAAATAAATGAGTTCTAAGTGATTACCTTGAGATACACTATATGAATATACATAAGAGTACCTATATCTTCCAGTAACTGATTTGCCGTTTAAATAATATGAAAGAAAAGTAAAACAAGCAACTGCAAATATTTAAGAACGAACAACAATGCTCTTTACCTATATAGTAATATACAAAAACATATTTATTGCAGATCGGCTTTTATAAATAGATCAATAACATATTCTACAAATTCATTATCGTTGTTATTTCATTTTGTAAATGAATACTAAAAGTCAATAGAAGTCATTAATCAAGCAAACGTGCCAAGTTTCTAATATAGATGTAGGGTGGCATGTCAAAATCTATACTCATCGAATAATCTCATTGTTTATGAAGTTCAATCTATTTTGGGCGGTTTTATCTTTCCGACCATTAGGCGCGCCCGCGGACTGCCCGCTCTCCGTCCTCCGCCCGCCCGCCATTTGGCACGCGTTCAAAGTTAGATCAAAATTGGTTCGTGTTCAGTTTAGCGTTACAGGATGCCGAATTCAGTACTGGTTGAAACAGGTGTTTCATTTCATATGATTTTACGTTACTTTTATTTACTTTCTTCGAAAATCTATATTTTTGCAGCAATTTGAGTTGACTAAGATTTTTTTATTTTTTATTTTTATCTACCTTTTCTACATATCGTAATATGTCGATGGTTTTTAATAATAAAGATGTAAATAATAATTTTATCCTAATTTACAAATTAAAAGTATATTTTTAAATGCCTAAAATATAAAACATATTAAATAGATTTGAAAAATAAATTGTAAGGGACTTTTGGACTAATTTCAATTGCATAATTGATATTAACTGAAAAAAATTGCTTTTGTGCCATTTAAATTAAGATAAAAAAACATTACTTTAAAATTAGTTCTGCGATTATTTGACGTTTACTTGAAATTTAAAGCTATAACTTAATTTTTTTCTTATTAAAAATTATTTACTTAATATTCCTTATTCTTTTCTCTTTAACATTTTTCTCTTACTTTCATTATATTTTTTACATTATATAATTAGGTATTTTAAAAAATGCGACATTTTGTCCTCAAAAATACAATCTATACAGTGTACAGTGTGTAGTGTGTAATGAAAAAATAAATACATGTTCAGTAATAAATGACTTCAGTATATATTTTTGTAACTTGCAAGTTTACAGTAACGTAATCCCGCGCTATTTTCGCACCGGCCCGATTTGGCGTTGCGATTATTTTTACACTCCGCCACGTTTTAAACTGCTTTTCAAAATAACTTTTATTTCCGAACGCACAAACTGTTAAGGTATCTACACACTGTACATAGTATAGATGTTGGTACTTGATAATTATATTTTCACTGCACTACACTGCACTTACGTCGCACGGGTAGAAGCGGTCACTTAGTCAGTCCTCGACCAGCACAACGACGTTGGAATGTGGAGTCCGCGGCGACCGAGGCGGCTCTGACCGGCCGGTGGTGATCCGCGCGCTAGCTGCCCCCCCGCGCGTTAAATTTAGATACAGTCATTTTTGTGCCGAAACCCAGCTCCGGTTTCTTAAGGAACCCTGCTCGCTGCCTAACAGGACGCAAAGGGCGTGGCTGCCTGACATAATATCTGGTCGTATAATTACCAATCTGATCCATTAATGATCGTTCTTTATGTTTTCAAAATATATTGTAACAAATGAAATAGTTTGAATGATGTTTACATACATTAAATTTAACATACAAAAAAAATTGTATCACGCTGTACCCCGCACGTAGTATGGTAGGCAGAGGAACATTAAGATACTCCAATCCCTAACCTCCGCCAAATTTTCCGAGGCATTGCGTGTTGAGTGGCGGAAACAACGACGGGTCGACGGGCTTTTGTCTTGGTGCCAGAGCAAAGAAATGCAAATATTAATAAATAATAATTCATTCCCTCGAGTGGGGATCAAACCCACCACCATCGCATTATAATATTTTTAGTTTTAAATTAATAAAAAAATTGTAGTAGAAGGAGATCTCTATGAAACGTTATTAAAAAATTGGCACAAATATTGATTCACTAAAGTTTATATTTTTAAATTTTCTAATATTTTTCAATAGCAGAGAAGGCACTCTCTTCTCCGTGATTACCAAAATTTTAAATGTTCCGTCTTGATTAGCAGATTGATGCCAATGGGGGAGCAAGGGTAAAGCGTGCGAGTATAAACGCGACTGGTTGTGGTTTCGAATCCCATTCGAGGAAATCAAATATTTATTATTTTTTCATTTCTTCGCTCTACGACGACGCAAGCCGCGGCATTATTTTTTGCCTCTCAACACGTATTGCCTCGACAGTTTGGTGGAAAGTGGGACACGGAAGTGTCTTTAATGGGAACAGAGGGTCTTAATCTGTAAGACCCTGTTCCCATTAAGACTGCATAAAGACTGCCTCCCATCTGCCTACCCTGCTGCTATGTGCAAAATAAAGCGTGAAACTAAAAAAAATATTGAGGTAAAATAAAATATTTATCCGAGTAGGGATCAGAAGATGATTATTTTAAAATTATTTTAGGCTAGAACCCTTTAACGTTTTAAGTCCAAGTACTTGTACGTTAGAAATAAATAAAGTTGTTTCTCTCCTCTGTTAACAGTAACGGAGTTCCACGTTATAAATAACATATTATTGTCTATCATGAATTAATGTATAGGACGTATGAATTAACGATAGTTTTATTTAATTATATTCATATCTCTGTGTTATGTTTATTTTACCCTCATATTTTTTCAATATGTGTATTTTAAGAAAATTTATAACGAATTTATTTGCATCTAAGATAAAAGCATAAATTTCATATTCTTGTTTCGGTTAATTTAATGACTTCTATCGACAACAGCAAAATTCAGAAACGGAACATATTTATTATTATATATATAAATAACATTTTATAAATATATTGCAGGCAATTTGTAATTAAATTCCATCGATTTTTTTATTTTCCATTAGATGGATTTTGGCTTTGAACAAATATGTTCGGGGCAAATTTTGTTGTAAGTAAAATTTTTTGGAACCCTCCTGGAACGGAGAATTATTGTTGTTATAATTGTCCATTCATAGAATTATACTAGTATTTTTAATAAAACTTGAACACAAATGTGTGCAATTTTGTTTTGGCTTGCAAATATTTTATTTTCATTTAGTAATGATTGTTTGTAATTAGCTTAGTTTTAGGTAGGTAATATCAATCTTAAGAACTATGACTGATACACCTTAGAAGGGTTTTATATAAAATAAATAATAAATATTTTATATCAAATTTTAATATTAATTGCGATGATTAAAGTACGTTATTAATCTAGTCGTATTAAAATATTTTTTTACTTCACCAATTTATAAGTGCATATTGATTATTTTTTTACATACACTGTTCTGTATTGTCATAATCAGTCATAATATTGCTTCTGACTGTCAATGTCAAGTAATATTTAAAAACAAAATGCCGCTGCTTTTAGTATAAAGAAAATGAAAATAAAATTATAGTATATCTAAAAATATTTTGAAGATAAAATGAGTTTAATAAATGAGGAGATTGATAAATTGTCAACACCGAAACGACGTAGACTCGGCTTAAGAAATCCTTTAAGATCTATGCAAAGTCTGACCAAGGATGTAAACAGTTCGTTTGTAAACAGCACGCCTGTACATTCGCGGGTTACTTCTATACTTGTACCTGAAAAATGTGAATCACCACCTTTGCCGTGCAATCAAATAGAATATTTATGTGATTCAGAAAGTAGTGTTAATGATATACCGTGTACACCTGACGCCTTTGAATCGTGTTTCTTTAAAGATGTGGAGAACTGGGACTCTTTTATAGCTGGTAAAAGTGATTCTTCTAAGGAAAATATTCAAGGAGATGAGGAGATTAGAAATGAATCTAAATTAGAAACGAAACATGAAAAAGAAGTCAGTAGTATTTTAACATCAAGATGTGAGAAATTATTTAGAGACGAGATAGAAGAGACTTTCGATGTCTTACATCATTCTATTGTAAACATAAATAATGAAAATGACACAAGCATATTATTTGAAACCAAAGACTCATTTTTATTAGATGTAAGAGAAAGTGGTATAATTGCTGAGGAAGAAAACAAAAAGGAACAATCTAAATCAAGTTTACATGAAGTTAATTATGATAGTAATACATTTTACGGGTTGCCTATGGTTATTAAAGGGCTATTTAAAACTTATAGGAATATTGAAAAATTTTATGGTAAGTATGTTTTTATACATATTATAAACATTAGACAATATAGTGCTAAGACACTCTGTCTTCTGCTTGCTGTCAGAATTTGTGGCACAGTGTGTATAATGATGGGACTCAACACCACACTGTCTGACTAGAACAAGGGTGAAGTGAAGGGTGTTGTAGCCACAATCATTGCTTTAACAGACAGTCCTTATTTATTTATAAGTTGAATAACAGTATATTTTTTATTCAAGAATGGCAAGAAGAGTGCCTAAATTTAAAATCAATTAGGGAAAGACGAAACTTGATATATGCACTGCCAACAAGCGGAGGCAAAACCTTAGTGGCTGAAGTACTGATGTTGAGAGAAGTTGTAAATAGGAAGCAAAATGCCTTATTTATTTTACCATTTGTTGCAATTGTACAAGAGAAGGTAATTATAATATATGAATTAATACATGTTTTTTATGTTTATAGTAGAATCTTTCTAAACCAGCAATATTAAAAACTTTAGTTATTAAAGAAGAGATGATTAAGCAAAGTATCTTAAGACATTTTTTAACAAAAAAGCTTTTGGTTTAAAGAAAAAATAAATGTACATATTATTTATAAAAATGTTAAGCTACAATATGATTACTATGTATTTTATAGATATGGGCATTAGCTCCCTTTGCCCTTCAATTAGAGTTCCTTGTGGAAGAGTATGCTGCCGGCAAAGGTCATATACCACCAAAGAAAAGACGCAAAAAGAATAGCATTTACATAGCCACCATTGAAAAAGGGCTAGCTTTGGTTCGTAGTTTAATTGAATTGAACAGATTGGATGAAATTGGATTGATAGTTGTAAGTATTATTTTTATATCTCTTATTTTTTTTTTATTTTGCTTCACTCTGTATAGGCAGCAAGTTAGCAACCTAGTGTTAATACACTCCATTTCCACATTTTGTTTCCCACTTTACACTGAATTCTTTTCTTTCACTTTGCTAAATTTTCATTGCACAGAGTGGAAATCGAACCCCTTATCGTCGCGTTTACAGTCGCTCGCTGTACTCCTACGCCACGATGGCCAATTAACTTGATTTTGCATATGAACGATAAAAACTATTTACTTTCCATTTTCAATTGTTTCAAGGTGGATGAGCTGCATTTGATAGGAGAATCTGGTCGAGGGAGCACTCTTGAAATGTTATTGACCACTGTCATATTTGCTAATAGTAAGTTTAGTTTATAAGAATACAACAAACATTAAGTTTTTTTATTCAAGTTTGAAAGTTCTTTTTAAATGTCATTTTAGGGATAACAATGTATGTTCTCTTAAAAAATATAATTATCATCTGACTCTTTATATATATGTATACTATTTTAAACATTTATTAATGTAGTAAAAGTTTTATTAGCTTAATTTTCCCATTTTTCATGTGGCACACCACGCTTTTCCTTGTTACCAGAGCGGGGAAATAATAATAATAAATATAGAATTTTTTATAGCAAGAATGGAACCCACAACCTATCGCCTGTGCCACAACTGGCCTAGATTTTTTAATTATATTTGATTTACAATTTATTATTTAATATTCCAACCTAGAAGTTTATTGTTATTATATTATTTTATCTTTATTTTTCATATTACAGAAGGCATACAAATAGTTGGCATGAGTGCAACTATAGGCAATTTACCGGATATAGCTAAATTTCTGAAAGCTGACATTTTTGAAAAACAATTTCGACCTGTGGAATTGACTGAGTATGTAAAACTTGGAGACATGCTGTATAAGATGATATGGAAAGATGGCTTGGAGATTGTACCTGATAGAAAGTTGGAATTTGATGTTAGTTTTCTTTTTTTTATATGTGTTTTAAAAACGAAATAATCCTAATTATAATAAGCTTCACCTTGTATGCTACATATAGCAGGGAAAAAAATAAATTTCTCCAAGTGGGAATTGAACTCACAACCATTGCCTCAATATTTATAAGTGCATATTACTTAAATTATGAAAATTAAAGTTGTATACCTTTTTGAGCACTATAGCCATACATTTTATATAGTCCAACTTACTGGTCAATTTTTCAATGTCAATTTTTTGGATAAATTCATTACGCTTTCAGTGTTCCTAGAAATAGTACAGTATAAATAATACAATTGTGCATTGCGTGAGAATGGAGTGTATTAACATTGGGTGTTTACCTTGCTATATGTGAGATACAGCTTAAAGCTATATAATATACAGTAAACGCTTGTCTGTAAAGCTGATTTACGGACGATAATTTTACGTGATAACGTCATAAGCAATACATACATGCAAAATGCAAAAATTGCATGCATAAATTGAATTATTATCACTGAATTATCATTATTTTGTATAATACAAAGAAGTCAATTGAAAATTATTTTTTTTTGTCGATAAATCTGGGGGCACGGCAGTGCCCCCGCCAAGTCGAGCAAAAAAAAGCGGCACGGCCGTACCATCCTTTTCTCGAAGCAATTCAGGCCATTTTCGACCCCCCTATAACTTCGTTGTGGATAAAACAAGAAACCTGAATTTTCAGTAACTAATCAGGCATTATATAAACTCGGTATATTTAAAATTTCAGTCAATTTGAACCAGTAGTTTAAGAATGACAACTTGTTAAAGTTTCTGAATTTTGTCACTCACTGACTGACTCACCGATCATCAAAAGTCCAAGGCACTTCTAGCAGACATAGAAGCTTCAAATTTAGAATACAAATAGAGTTTAGTGTCTTAATCATGGGAAAACTTAAATATTTTGTAATTTCGGTCCAGTTTTCCAAATACACCAACTGCATGAATAACTTTATAATCCCATATAAATGTATAGGATTACAAGGTTACATTTGCAGTTAATGAATCATTATTACTGTATAATAGAAAATAATAAGTGTAGATAGGTACCAAAAAGTAGGACTCTACGAAAAGAAGTGAGATACCATCAAAAACATCCTGTAAAAAAACCCAAGTCTCGCAGCTCAGTCTTTCTACCGTAAAAAGTTGTGAGATCCATGTAATACCAAGTCGGTTAATCTATTTAGTCTCTACTTAAAGGACCTTCTGTCTTAAGTTATTACATAAGTTATTATCATGCCAATATTAAAAATATTTTACGTTTATTTTACTTTTATTTTATTTACGTTGTTACGACATCGCATGATTTGATCACACTACACAGCACGACGGGCTAGCAACCGAATTCCTCACCAGAGTCCTCCCGAATATTATGTCTATTATGTCTTTCGATAGGTTATGTTTTCATGCGATGTCCAAGTCGATCTATTTGTTTAAAACGTAAAATATTTTTAATATTGGCATGATAATAACTTATGTAATAACTTAAGACAGAAGGTCCTTTAAGTAGAGACTAAATAGATTAACCGACTTGGTATTACATGGATCTCACAACTTTTTACGGTAGAAAGACTGAGCTGCGAGACTTTTTTTACGGCGGGTTTTTTTACAGGATGTTTTTGATGGTATTAACATTTATCTGCACCCGTTAATTCAAATATTTTTTACTCATATTATACCTACAGATTATGTACAAGGTGAACGCATAGTCCCACCGTGCCTCTCTATCGTATGTTCCGCGTTCTCGCTCGCACACTCGGCTCGGACACAACGTGACAATAAGTCATACATTTTGGTGTACTCAGTTGGCGTTCATCGATTTACAAGATGTTATCACATAAAAAAAAATGTATGGTTACAGTACTCAGCGGCGGGCAGTACGTTGGACCCGGACTTCTTAGGCGGCTTAGTATCAGAAGTGGCACCTAAAGACTCCTGTTTAATATTCTGTCCCACTAAAAGAAATTGTGAAAATGTTGCGGCTTTGCTATGTAATGTGCAGCGACGGTAGGTGTATATTTTTTTTATTATTAGCAACGATTGCACTACACTACAATATTTTTATTGCACTACGTTTAAGTTAGGGCCCTACATCTTTACCTGTAATGACTCTATAATTTACAATTTTCGAAAGTAATTCACCCTTTAAAAAATATACTAGCTACTCAAACGCGGCTTACCCGCTCGAACTTATTGCTATGTTATATAGCGAAATTATACAAAATCTTGATCGTTAAGCCGTATATTATATACTTTCATATAAATCTGTTCACGATTTTTGGCGTGAATGTGGAACAAACATCCACCTCACTTCTCATAAACTTTCACATTTATTATTTATTAGTATTAATAGAATTACTTAGGTATTTTACACTTGACGACTATCAAATATTTATCGTTATATGTTTTCTCTTTCCTGATTTCCATTCCATTCTTTAGAACTGATTACACAGTGCCGTGTTGAATTGTCCCATTTTGAGTAAAAAAATTAGGGACATTTATTTTGAAAATGAAACAATTTATAAGTTGTTTATTGTGTGAATGTATAACTTAACATATAAATCTAAACAAGATTCTTTTTTCTTTTTCTTTTTAATTTGGCACATGGCAGGGTAGGCAGAGGAAACCTAGTGTTACCAACTTTTTTGAAAATGTATCTCAGATATCAAATTATATTTGATAAATCAGTTTGAAAAATGTCTTAATACTTAGGGAAATGACAAACCACCGTGTTCCTGAACGTGTAGAACTGGCTAAAGCGCTACGTTCAGAAGGCGCTAGTGCAGAGTTAGTTAAGAGTGTGAGGTTCGGAGTGGCCTTTCATCATGCTGGACTTGGTGCTGAGGAGAGGGGGCTGCTGGAGCAGGGCTTTAGGTGTGTTGTTGGGTTGTGTATTTTTGTAGAATATATATTTTTTGGTATTGTACTCTACTGTTTAAATTAAATTAGCTTCACGCTATATCCCGCATACAGCAGGGTAGGCAGAGGGAACCTAGTGTCAAGACACTCCGTTCCCCACTTTCTGCCGAATTCTGGAGGCATTGCGTGTTGAGTGGCAGAATTCAACGCCGCGCTTAACCTCGACACCAGAGCGAAGAAATGGAAATATAAATTTAAGTAAATATTTCATCTCCTCGAGTGGGGATCGAACCCACAACCAGTCGGTTTTGCAGTCACACCTCGTGCCGCTGCGCCACGACCGGCCTCGAATCCCGGCTAGATTTAAACTAGATTAGATAAATTCATTTGTTTAATTTCATGCTGCACACATAGCACGAAATGAAAAGGGACCCGAGTGTTATGACACTCCATTCTCCCCATACCTACTTACCGACGAATTTCAAGACTCTGTGTCGAGTGGCGCAAATCAACGCTCCGCTTTGTTTTTTTACCAGAGCGCAGAAATGGAAATTTTCTTCTCCTCCTCCCGAGTGGGAGAGTGAATTATTTTCACTCAATCTCACAACAGTCACGTTTATAATTAAGTTAATTAAATTGAAATATATATAAAATAACATTTCGTATGCCACAGGTCAGGTGTCATATCAGCTCTGTGCTGCACGTCGACGCTGGCGGCGGGCGTCAACTTGCCCGCGCGGCGCGTGTTAGTGCGGGCACCGCGCGTGGGCCGCGCGCCCCTGCCCCTCTCCGCCTACCGCCAGATGGCGGGCAGGGCGGGCCGCGCCGGCGTGTGCGACGCGGGTGAGTGTGTAAAAGTTAACTTGTCAGCTTTAAATAATAAAAATAGCCTTTATTTTTTTTTATTCGTAAATTTGAATTATGTAATTATATCATGTCACTTGTCTAACATTACAAAATATTACTAAACCTTAAAATATTACTCGTCTTACGAATTTGTATGTAAACTTTGTGACTTAATTTGAAAGTTAACTTTTTGAATTGAATCAAAATGATTTTTTTTAACAACTATTTTAATAACTAAATAAACGCTGGCGCAGTAGGACCCCAATCCCCTCTGGAAGGCGATGTTGAATTTTGATACTTAACAGGTGAAAGCATCCTCCTCTGCACTCCACGCGAGTGGCCGGAAGTACGTCGTATACTCGGCTCGGGAATAGAACCGGCGACCTCCCGGCTACGACCCGCCGTGTCGTCGCTACTATTGAGTGCTGTGGCACTAAAACTCGCCAATACGAAGAGTGGATTGAAAAAAGTGATGGATTGTACGCTTTTGGCTGTTGGGGATGGGTGAGCGGACTTTTGTTTATAAATATTTATTACATAATAAAGTTATGTAATTCAGTTTGTAAATAATAAACTTAGAATGAGATTTATTGTATTTTTATTCACAAAAAGTGATTGAACAACATAATTTGAAGATTGAGAAAATATTAAAAATAGTCTTTAATAGTTCTGAGACCAGTCGTACCGCAGCGGCACGAAGTGTGACTGTAAAACCGACTGGTTGTGGGTTCGATCCCCACTCGAGGAGATGAAATATTTACTTAAATTTATATTTCCATTTCTTCGCTGTGGTGTCGAGGCTAAGCGCGGCATTGTGCTCTGCCACTGAACACGCAATGCCTTCAGAATTCGGCAGAAAGTGGGGAACGGAGTGTCTTAACACTCCCTCCCTCTGCCTACCCTGCTGTGTGCGGGATACAGCGTGAAGCTGATTTAATTTTGATTTTGTCTTTAATAATCCTAAACTGCTGGATAACGAATAATAGAGTATTACGTACGTTCAGTTCCTCAACTTTTGAAAGTTCACCGGTTTGGGGAATGGGTCTTACTACAGTCTTATTGGGTTTCATACCCTGTTACGTGCGGGATACAGCGTAAAGCTAAAAAAAATAAGTCGTTTGTCTATCACAACTGTGTACCAATCCTTATACAATATCTCAAATATTAAACGTTTCAAAAATATAAAAAAACCTATAGAAAGAAATATTTACTTCTACACTAAGTTAAAATAAAACTAATTTTATATTTTTTACAATTTTATAGTGTTATTCCACACTTAGGAAAGAAAAATACTTATTTAGAAAACATATAAAAAAATTAATATTGCGGGATTTGAACCCGCGCCTCTTGGAAACCGTCCAAGCGCTCTGACCACTAAGCAATACGTTTTCATCAATCATTAATGATTACGGAAATTTGTATAAATTTCCCTACAGAGATGCTAGCAACAAAAATAAGTTGTAACAAGCGTATCAGAATTTCGACGTAGTTTAATGAGATCCTATGGTTTAGTGGTCAGAGCGCTTGGATGGTTTTTAAGAGGAGCGGGTTCAAATCTCGCTACGAAATTAATATAAATTTAAATTTGTTATACGTTTTTTTAATAAGTATAAAATTAATTTCAGTCTAGAAAAAATGCAAGATATTTGTGAACAAAGCATAGAGTCGTTGATAAAAAGTGGAGCTTTAGAAATTTCAAAAGAAGGTTCAATAGAACAGCTAGTGGTCAGCAAACTGGGGAATGCTGCTATACAAGGTCACATCTTTTTTTAAATTGTTGTGTGACACATTTTTTTTTATTCCTTTTTTTATGGAGGCTTTTATATAATGAATGTTAGCAACTGCGAGATGTTAGTATAAAATATGTTCTTTTTTTTTCATTTTAGTAAATACATTTGTTTATTTTTTTTTCATACTAAATATATTTTTGTATAACATATCAATGGTTTTATTTTGGTTGTTATGTGGACCACTTAATTTTTATTTATTGATATAGATATAGATTTTCAATTGTATAAATAAGAAAGTATTTTTTGTGGTTTAAAATAATATGAAATATGAAAAAAATATGTGGTCCTTCTCATAGTGAAAACTAAAAGGATGTATATAGGTGTTTGATTTTTGTGTTAATTGTATGGTCCCAATATACTGATTAGAAAAAGTAAAACAAAACAATAAACAGTATATTTACCTAAATCAATCAGCTTCACTCGACACCAGAGCGAAGAAATAGAAATATAACTTTAAATAAATATTTTATCTCCTCGAGTGGGAATCGAATCCACTACCAGCCGGTTTTACAGTCTTACTTTGTGCCCCTGCGCCAGGACTGGCCTAAATCAATAAAATATATATTTGTTTCTCAGGTTGTATGGAATTAGAAACAGCTCGTTTATTCCTTAATGATCTAGAACTGGCCTCCCGCAGCTTGGTGATGCAAGGTGCGTTACATCTACTGTTCTTGGTGACTCCGCAAGATGTTGGCGTTAAGCCGGATTATAGGCATTTTTATAGTTTGGTATGTTTAATTAGATTAAAAGTTGTAGTTTTCATAGGTGTTGAGTTTCTGTACCCACTGTAACAACAAATACAAAAAAACTGAATACTTTTTAAATTTCCTTCCATAGCAACTTTTTTTAAATACCAGCATAATTAATGTAAGTAAATTTTTAGTACTGTCAGTTGGATGAAGAAGGAGTCCGGACTGCAGCAGTTCTCGGCATAACTGAAGTTAACGCTATTAGAATGGTCACTGGGAAACCTATTACTGTAAGTTTGATATGTTTATTAGTTTTAAAATAAAATTGTGCAAAGATAATGAATTGAGCGGAAAGTGAAGACTGTTCATATAAAAAAAAAACTATTTACTTATTTTTTCTGTTTCAGAATGTTCCAGAAAGTACATTATGTAGATTTTACGTAGCATTGATGTTACGTGATCTGTGGAGGCAGGTTCCTTTTCACACAGTGGCTGAGAAGTGAGGATTATTAACAATTTTATTACTAAAATTATAAAAAAATAAAAGTTCTGTAAATAGCAGGCAGATGGAACCTTATGTCGAGACACTTCATTTTCCCCTTTTAAGTCGCCCTACTTAAGTTGAGAATTGAAAATAATTCATTCAATTGAAATTCATCATACAATATTAAGGCCTGTATTTATAAATGACCCACCACTTTGGCATCGATCTTGAGATGCCGTTTTCATTCATAGATGAATCAAACGAAAAACAGCATCTTAAGATCGCTCTGAAGATCGACCCCTACTGAAAAGTGTGAACACTATGTAACATTAAGTTGACTCCGTCTACTCTGCTATACGCGGGGTACAGTTATTTAATTATAATAAAAAAAATCTTTATACTCCAACTGTATTGCAACCTAGATACAACATAGGGCGTGGCAAGATTCAACACACACTGTCAACGGTCACATCTCGCGCCAGCAGTGCTCAGACCCTCTGTGCAGGCCTACAACTGTGGGGCTTCGCCTCCCTCTTTGGGGAGTTGGCCCCCCGCCTGCGCAGTACAGGAACACCCGGATTGGACAAGCTGATGGAGCTGCCCGCTGTTAAAAAGGTATTTTGTGCTTATTTTTTTTATAATTGGATTTGAATTTGTATAGCACATGTAGTAGGGATGATGGGAAACTTTTATTTGTTAAGATATTTTATTCGTACTTTCTGCCCAAGACCATTATAAGACATCGCGTGTTCGGTGGAAATCAACGGTACTTGTAGTGAGGAAATGAAAATAATTCGTTCCCTAAAGTGGGAATCGAACCTACAACTTTCACATTTACAGTCAAACGCTGTGTCGTTGCGTCACAATGTTAATTTCGGTTATTTTTGGTTTGTAGTAATTAAAGTTGATGTAGATCACTTCAACATGTTTCCCATACGTTTGATGATTCAGTAGTTAGTTTAACTGATTTCAACATAATAACTAACATGATGAACGCGACAGGCGCGCGCGATGCAGCTGGTGCGCGCGGGCTACAGGAGCGTGGAGGAGGTGGCGCGCGCTGACGTCACGCGCCTGTGCGCCGCCGTGCAGCACCTGTCGCGCACCGCCGCGCAACACCTCGTCAGCGCCGCCAGGGTGAGTGTGTGCTTTGCGCCGTGTCTCGTACGTAGCAGGGTAGACAGAGAGAACCTACTGTCAAGACACTCCGTTCCCGAATTTCCGCCTTAATTTCGAGGCATTGCGTCTTGAATTACTTTATTTAAACTTGTTATTTGTAGTATATATTTATATTTTCATTTCGTCCCTCTGGTGTCGAGGGCAGCGTTTAGTTTCGCCACTCGACACGCAATGCCACCAGAATTCGGCGAAAAGTGGGGAACGGAGTGTCCTAACACACTAGGTACCTTTTGTCTATACTGCTATGTGCGAAATATAACGTGAAGCTGATTTATTTTGATATATACTCACTTACGATATGTACTTTTTGTAATTTATATATTCATGTTCTAAAGTGATTTCTCGAATATCATAATCTTTTTTTTTGTATGTAATTTTTACTGTCACTTCAGATCAAATGTTTGAATGTTTATTTATTTATTTAAACGTATATATTTTTTCTGTAGTGATAATAATAATGCTATTTCTAGGTAATGCTAATAGAAAAAGTGGAAAATTTGCGCGCCGAGGCTGAAGATGTGATGGACGGACTGAACTTATGAGATTATGTTAAATTAAATATGTAATTTTAAAAATAGTAATAATGTATTTAATTATTTTTGTAATCTAATATTCGAAAATAAATATTTTTTTCTACATATTTTTTAGCTTGTTTTATTATAAGATAGTTTTAAAAACCTCAAAAATCATATAATGTATGACGACCGTCGTCTCAACTGTAAATACGACAGTTATAGATTTGATTCGACACTCGAGGGAATGATTTATTTAATATTTTCATTTTCTCGTTTCGGTAACAAGAGAAAACGCGGCGTTGAGTTTCGCTACAAAATACACAATATCTAGAAAATACGGCGTAGAACGAGTTGTCTTAACGCTAGGTTCCTTTTGCCTAACCTGCTATAGGCATGATACAGCGTGAAGCTGAAACAGTTAACGTGTGATAAACGGAATATTAATTTCTAAATATTACCTCTATGGCTCCGGAAAATACAAGAGGGAATAATAATTTTTAGGAGAAAATAAAATAAAAAAATACATACATTTTATTTATTTACATTTAGCAGATTAATTCACCGTTTTTTATAAATACAGGGTTTTAAAGTCAATGTAGGTAGTTTAGCTTTCTTCACTGGCGCCTCCCGCACTTTAGTGAATTCCATGAAGAAGAACACTTTTTGACTTTTGTCCAGCTTCTTGAGAGTGAATCCCAGTTTTTGTACTTCTTTAGTGAAAGCCTCTACGTTATCAAACCTACTTTCTACTTCGGCTATTAAAAGATGGCCACTGTGGACAAAAAATAAAATAATTAAGTATCAATTAAATAGTTGACAGGCCAGACCAGTCTGAGGCCAGCCGTGGCGCAGGCTCACACTTTGTGCCCCTTGTGGGTTCGATCCCCGCTTGAGGAAATGAAATATTTATTTAAATTTATATTTCCGTTTCTTCGCTCTGGTGTCAAGGCAAAGCGCGGCGTTGAGTTCCGCCACTCAACACGTAATGTCTCCAGAATTCGGCGGAAAGTGGGGAACGGAGTGTCTTAACACTAGGTTCTCTCTGCCTACCCTGTTGAGTGCGGGATACAGCATGAAGCTGATTTATTTATTTAAATAGTTGAAAATGAAAGGAAAGGTCTTTTTCAGTAGTTCATTTATAATTTCATAAATATTGGTTCATTATTTTGACTTTAAAGGGGAACAAAACATAGATCAATATTTTTAATATTACTAATTATTTCTTATTAGTACTAAATATACAGTATTTTTTCATTTGAGGATATTTATTAAATCATTTGAATACCATGACTTTATGACTAATTAAATATTTTATAAAAAAATATATGTCATAAAAATATTATTAATAAGTACAAAAACACCACTCACCCATTTTTCAACACCCGATTGGCTTCAACTAAATACTGGACCAAATCTGTACCCATCAACGCTAAACAATACACCACCGCGTCCATACTGGCACTAAGCAACGGAGTATGAGCCATGTCACAGGTCTCCACTCTTGAGGATCCGGAGACCAAGTCAAAGGATCTGACTGTATTAGGCACTCTTTGGGACAGTTCAGCTTCTCCGCAACCCATGTCTGCTATTTTATGAGATTTTGGCCTGGGGAAATAGTAAAATGGTTCAAAAACAGGTTTAACGCTAGTTTCCTGGTCATCCTATGGTAAATGGCGAAAAAATCAACTTATCATTTACAAAATTTAGCAAATTTTTTAAACCTAAGTGTAGTATATTTGTTGTCAATTATTTAAATGTTACGCAGTGTGTAAATAATTAGTAACAATTAAGAATATCTTATATAAGAGAGACGATGTCGATCGATAGATCGTACAGACAAACTAAACAAACAGTTTTGTAGCAAAATTTTCTTTATAACGACGATGTAAAATAAATAAATAAATAATGATGAATTGTAACAAATGAAAAAATAATAAATACGACGCCTTACCTGCTTTGAAGTAAGGCTGTCTGAAATGTTGCGCGTTACTTACTACTAAAATAATCAAAATATTAAAAAAATTGCGCAAACATCTACAGCTCACCTCAGGGTGGCCACAATTTATCTTACGAACACACACACATCTTTTCGAGTACAAAAAAAAACAATCAATTCATGTTGAATAATAAGATTTTTATATTAAATATAATCCAGTCTTTATTAATTAGTGAGATAATATTTTTAAACTCTCATGATCAGCTATCATGTACCGAAAATTGGCATATGTTTAATCGGGAATCGAACCAACAACCGTCATGCTTAGTGCAGTTACACGCTGTGCCACTGCGTCTCGACGGTTTCAAGTTGGAAAGTTAAGAAGGATTGTTTGTTACTACTTTATCATAATCATAATCAATTTTATTCGTAATTTCAATTACATTTACAAGTCAATCAATTTATCGACGGCAGAAGGCAAGTTTTTCTAAACGCCATTGTTGCGATATTGAGTTATATACATATTCAGAATATTTTGATCTCGGTTTTATAATTTCCTAAGAACATTTTGGTAGCTTTTTCACAAAAGGTTTTTTTATACGAGTGCAATAAAAAGATTTCGACGTTTCGTTGTTGTTTTTGATTAAGATCTCTGATTTCTATTTCGACTGTGTAGATATTACCTTAAAGTGTATTTCTGGTCCTATTGTTGGTAAGTTAGAAATACTGATACGCTTTATGTCTAGTGGACTAATTAAAAAGAACAGTGTTAAACGCTACTGTCCCTGAATACGTCTCTTGCCCGGCCCACTGCGGTCTTCAACTAAATGCCGTGGGGAAGTCCTCACTGCTTTTCCTTCGTTAACACTGCCTTTTTGAAGATTTATCGAGGTCTGTCTGTAACTTTCCTAACTCTCACTCTTGCACCATATGTTTTTTTATCCTTCTTAATGCTTTATAATACTTTTGAAGCGACCTCACGAACCATCAGAATAATTGGCCGTACGCCGATGTGATAGTGCATAAGTAACTACTTAAAAGTTCGTAAGACGGTAATTCCATGTCCTGACATTTTTGCAATAACAGGGATTATATCAAGTCGTCTATAACAACCGGGATCACTATTATCACCTTTTCCTTGTTACGGAGGGCATGTTTTTACTTATTTAAAGGATTGAGGATAAAACACAATATTTCTGATGTTAACCCAGTAATCCAATAAATGCAATTCTTCTAGATAAACTAGTAGATAGATAAAAATAATAAATAAACTCACATTTTTTGAATCCTCTGAATAATAACATCAAGAGGCTTCACAGGCCATTTCTTTACTTGCTGTTGGTAACCTTCATGGTATGTTTGGAATGCTTCAGGGTCAGACTGAAATAGTTGTTTGGCATCTGTTCCGGAGGAAGTGTAGAGCTTCTCATTCAAATATCTGAATTTTGCAGCTGAAATATAAATTGATATGTTAGTTGCAATATATGTTAATAAATAAACTAAACAAACTAAATAAGATACCTTTTAGTCTTTCTAGCATCCTATCTCTTAATGTACTAGTTTTGCTAATATTAATGGAGTTTCTATGACTTTGTTGTTGCAATAATGATTTAATAATCTCCTTCTTGCGTACTTCCTTTGATTTTGTTTGATTTACAGTATTTTGTGCAGAATTCTTCTCTTCTTCAGGTTCTGATTTTTTTATTGATTCAGATAATTTCATTTTTAATTTATCTTTTTTTTTCTTGGATGTGTTAACTTTTCCATTAAGAATGGTGTTTTTATTCATTTCTATATCATTGTTGATATTTTTTTCCACAGTAATTTTAGGATTTTCAATATGTTTTATATTATTTTTCTTCAATTTGCTTACTTTCCCATTACAAACAATGTTTTTAGCAGTTTCAATATTTTTTCTCTGTTTGTTTCTTTCAACATTTAGCCTTTGATGTTGTTCCTGATTATTTTTTTCTTTATTCTCAGTAAACAGGGCTTCTTCCATATCAAGATTTTTAGGAGAATTCAATTTTTTCTTTTTCGCATCTAGAATCAGTTCATCTAGTTTATCTGTATCATAATGATTTAAGACTATATTGCCATCAGATTTATTTGATTCTTCATTTTCTGGGCTATTACTCTGTATGAAACCCATTTTCCGTTTCTCTATATGACGTTTTTTATCATTTACTTTAAGATTTTTTGAACTAGGGTGGCTAATGTTATTTTCAGATTTAAATTTGTTATTTGCCAATTTTAATTTACGCTTTACTTTTATATTATTTCTTGCTTTTAAACCCGATTTTATAAAACTATTTTGTTTCTTGATCTCTGGTGTGTTATGTTTCTTGTTCTTGTTTTTATGTTTCTAAAACAAATGTGTTTGATATGATGAATGATGTTAAAAAATAATTTTACAGTCAACGTTTTTAGTGAATTCTATTTCAACAAATAAATATATAATAAGTCCAGAAATTAAATTATAGAACAAAATACATCATAATAATCTAAATAATGACATACCGGTTTAGTTCTCGTAAAATTATCATTACTTTTGGGAATACTTTCTTCCCACTCAGGTACTTTGAACATTTTTAATATTCATATAATTTGTACAATATAAAATAAACATAAAAATCATATCTTTATTTACCACAAATTAAAAACGTGGTTTTGGCACCGAAATGCCAGATACATGAGCTGTCAACTGTCAATATTGCAACAGACAACTGTAATGTCAAAACATAGTTCTTAATAATTTATGGTATAAAGAGAACATTCTATACAGCCAAAAATAATATTACTGGACGTTTATTTCTAAAATTGCATTTATAATTTTGTGTCATGTACTCAATTGGATTTTGTGTATATAGTATTAATGGAACAACTTGGTTCCATGTTCCTCATTTAGTAAAGACGTATGCCACAAGATCAAAGATTTGTAATAAAATTTATATGTAAAGAATCTTGCTAAAATTGCTTTTAGCACGTCTTTTTACACCAAACGTGGAACTGAAGCTGAAACGTTTCTAAATTTTCTGTGTTAAATATACATATAATATATAGAGTGAGGAAAACAAATTTTTAATTTTAAGTCTGCATATTTATGAATATTTATGGAAATAACAAAGAAATAAGTATACGACACCGTTACAATAATTAGCACCTTTATGTTAACCGTTTCTCTGACAAGTAGTTCATTTTTTTCTCGTCATTACCCTTAAAACCTTGTCCTGATACTTTGCTTTAACTGAAAAAAAAATTAAGCTTAAAAATATTTAGATATTTTTTAAAATACATATTTCTATGATTTAGTGCTCCTAGGTACAATTTTAGTGCTACATATTTTGTACTAGGCAAGAATGAATCTGGGACTTTATACCTGTTAGTGATAGATGTGTAAGGTAAATAAATTGTAGTAAGTGATAAGCTTATCAATTTTGAGCTTTTATTGCGCAAGTCAGAAATTAACGCATGCGCTATATAAATCTTTAATACCACCCAATGTGTGTTTTCATCATTTTTCTAATTACATACAATATTTATAATATATTATTGGGAATACACTCATTTAAAATACTTACATTGAGATTTACTTTAAGCGTGTAAATAATTGAAAAGTGAAACAAAAGTGAAGGCTTCAATAAGTAATAAAATACAAGAGGTTATACATATATCGACAAGTGGTTATTAAAAAATATTATTATTTGCTGAATTATTAATAAGCGGAAGTTGCTATATATGCGGACATCGATAAAATTAATTTAAATCATGATACCAACTAAGTACAATAATAATAATTAAATTTGTAAGTTGAATTATTTAATTCATAGACTACGATAATATAATAAAATATTTTATTTTTAAATTATTTTTTTATCACACATTTTTAAATAAGTCATAGTTTTATATATGACTAGGTAATAATAGTGTGTAATTACAATATGTACTTATTTCAGTCGGTATGTCTGCATGTGTAGGTGCTTGAAGAATAATAATGAGAGTACTAAGATAGCACTAAGATGCGATTCTCTAGTTGGCAGCGTCCCTTAACGAAGATGCGGCGGGATAAAATTGTAAGTATTTTTATTTTTCATTTATAAAAGTTCTGTATTAATGTTTAAAATGGAATATACATTCAAAATATTTATTATACAGTTCATCTAAAGTTTCAAAATGCAACATAATTTCAAAGCTTTCCACACCATGTATATATGTATAATGTATTTGATTTACCAACTGGCGATACCTGCAATGCGTTTTGTTTATTCCATCAACCACCGTCATATATTAGAATCCAACTTAGAACTTGCGTCTTTAAACGTGGACTAATATAGCTAATAATAATTTCTTTTGCGTTAGTCCAATATCGTACATATGTTATCAAATAGCTTCACGCTGTTTTCCGCATATAACGGAGGGAATCTAGTGTCTAGACATTTCGTTCTCTATTTTCTGCTTGGTATCCGGGAATGCCGGAATTCAATCCCACGTTTTTTTTTGTTACTAAAGCGGGGAAGTACCCCTTGTGAGAATCGAACCCACAGCCGTTCCGTTTACACTTGGGCTCAATTATCAATTATTTTAAATTTCAGTGGCGATGGCGATGTCAGTGGAGCATAGTGACGCTTGCGGCTGTTGCCTTGGTTGTGTATAACGCTGCAGCTAACTTATGGCTGTTGAGTCCGCCACCTTGTACTATAAGAAGCACACCACCTACTGTTGAGCTGCCTACCTGTGAGCCTTGTGTAGACACGGCTCAAGTCATGGCAGTTGACGATGATCCCATAGCAAGACTTGACCTACGCCTCGGACGCTGGGATAGCTCTAGGTCTTACAGAATGTTTGACTACGCTACCGTTGGAGACATGTATGCCGAAGCATCAGCCAATCGCCGAGTCTGCTTGGCAACACAGAGCTCTATAGAAAGATTACATGAACTACTAAGGATAGCGGCTCATTGGTCGGGACCTATATCTGTTGCTGTGTTTGTAGCTGGGGACGAGTTAAGGCTATTACGGGCGTTTGCGACCTGGCTGTCTCGTTGTCAACCGGAAGTGTATTCAAGGCTGGCGTTACACGCTGCCACTCCAGCTGATCGACCCGGTATTCAGGGTAATATGCCAAATTGGGCAAAAAATTGTGAAGTGTCTCCTTTACCCCCGGGAGAGAGACGCGCGGATACTGTGGCATGGCGGGCAAGGCATCCATATCCACAGAACCATTTGAGAAACTTGGCTAGGAGGAACTGCCATACACCTTACGTCTTCCTCGTTGATGTTGACATAGTTCCGTCTCGTGGAATGGCAGAAGCTCTTGATAGTTTTTTGGCTAAAGCGCCGAAGTGTCCATTGTGTGCTTATGTAGTACCCACGTACGAGCTAGACAAGCGTGTTGCGAACTTTCCAGCGAACAAATCTGAGTTGTTGAGACTATCGAGAAATAAATTGGCAATACCGTTTCATAGAAAAGTGTTTATTTATAACCAGTATGCTTCAAATTTTTCAAGGTAAACATGATAGACATTTGTATTTTCATTATTTTTTTTGATGCTTGATCATCAATCGAAGCTTTAATTTTGCTTGTGATATGAATTCAAAACTTTAAAAAGGTCTATTTCTGAAAAGTGTAGGTTCTTATTTAAGTATTCCTCATTGCCGCTACATCAGTTTTTATTTTTACTTTATACACGTCGTGTTTTTATGTGTTATATGTGAGATATTAAAAACATATATCTTTTTTTAATAACTAAAATAATGTTATAAATCCAACAACAGTAGGTATGAGGCCGCCGTCGCCTTGGCGCAGCGGTGCGGCGTATGAATGTAAACAAGACGGTTGTGAATTCAATTCCCATTCAGAGAATAAATTATTTTAATTTCATTGCTCTGATAAGCAGACTGGCATACAGGCTCTACAATGTCTCGTGAAGTGGACGGAAAGTAGGATACTGAGAGTTTTAACATTACGCATAGTAGTGGCTTGGGCGCGTTACCTAGTTACCAAAGCACTGTATGTCGCACACAGCAGCGTAGGCAGAGGGAACATAGGGTTAAGATACCCTGTTCCCCATTTTCCGCCGAATTCTGGAGATATTGTGTTGAGAGGCGCAACTCAACGCCGCCCTTTGCCTCTATACCAGATAGAAGAAACAGAAATATGAATTTAAATAAATAATCGATTAGAGTGGGGATCGAATCCACAACTTTGTCTTCTTTACAGGTACGCGCTGTGCCCCTGCGCCACGACAGGCCTCTAAAATAATGTCATTTACAATTATCTACTCCATTAACTACTCTATATTATTGTGTAGTTAAATAGAAACATTTTCCAGATGGGAGTCGTCGGGAGGCAACGAGACATTAGACACTCATATCAGCCACAACGTGACAAACTTTGAACTATTGTATGAACCATTCTACGTTGCTCCGGACACTGTACCGGCACATGATGAACGGTTCTTGGGGTACGGCTTCACTAGAAATACGCAGGTCAGCCTTTTCTTATCAATATAATAAATGTATGTAAAATATTAGAAGCCAGTCGTGGGGCGCGGGGAAAAGCTTGTGACTGTAAACGCGACGCGACTGTGGATTCGATTCCCATTCGAGGAAATAAAATATATAACATTTTAATTTCCTCAATGTGTTAACGCGTCAAAATACGGTGTTGAGTTCCGCCGGGCGACGTTCCGTTTAGGAATTTAACATGGAGAATTTTCAGTATCGGGTGAAAAAATAGAGAACGCAGTATCTTGACATTAGGTTTTCTCTGCCTTTTCGCGTTGTATGCGTGTAGCTAAAATGTATAATATTTTTTTCTTTTTCTATTATTATTTCTTTCTTATTCAACTGCATTATTATTATTTTTGATTGTCTGTTTTATTTAATAAGCAACTCCTAATAACAGGGTTATATAAATATAATATACTTGTTTATAATGAAATGATTAAATACTGAATTGGCACGACGCCAGCGCGGCCTCGTTTGAATGTTACTGAAACATTCTAACTTTAGTCCGCAGTAGCCGACTTCTAACATTGTTCACAACGAAATGATTTGAGAAGAATTTAACTACAATTTTAGATAGGAGGAAGATTTTTTGGATTCGTACCTTTGAACAATCTTGTTCTGCAAGTTAATTACTTCATTGATATAGATAGGTACTTAGTGTTAAATCGTAACAGTAAAAAAGTATAAAAGTATGCTTGAAAAACATTTATGGACATAAAATTTAAATAATTTTATCAATTAAAATAGGCAAAAAGGTAGAGAATGTGGTGATAAATCATTTCTTTCACGACTTCCTGATCGTTTTAGAAATAAATATTCACACGAAGAGATAATGAATCCTTTATATCGTCATATACTCATGAACAGCGCCAATAAAACTATTTCGATACTGAGGCCCGTATTTATTAACTGCTCTCAAGTCTGAGATCGATCTTGAGATGCTGTTTTCATTAGTAGATATATAAGTTAAGAATGAAAACGGCATCTCAAGATTGATCTCAGATTTGATAGCGGTTTATAAACACGGACCTGAGTAACTGACAAACAGTGCACAGCCAAAAAAAATAGATTTAGAAAGCTTATTAGTTAGGGATGAGGCCGGTTGTGGGTTTGATCCCTACTCGAGGAAATTAAATATGTATTTAAATTTATATTTCCATTTCTTCGCTCTGGTGTCGAGGCAAAGCGCGGGGTTGGGTTCCGCCACTCAGCACGCAATGCCTCGAGAATTCGGCGGAAAGTGGGCAACGCAGAGTCTCAACACTAGTTCTATCTGCATACCCTGCTTTGTGCGGGATACAACGTGAAGCTGATTTGATTTGGTTTTTACTAGTTAGGGAGTGTAGGAAAGCAAAAAGAGAGGATTCCTCGCAATTCCTAGTTGATCGGGAAAACGGGGTGTTTACGTCTTAATGTCCACTTAAACAAAATTGCTGACAAAAATTAGTAACCTATAAAATAATAATAAGCAACAATACATATAAGTTTTAAGTAGAACGATTAATTCTATTTTTTGGGTCACGCGTGTGACCCGAAGTATTCTTGAGCGGAACGCAGTTAGTATTTCTATCGCTATTTCTAATAATAGTTTGGATATTTATTTATATACATTTTTCATAAAATATGAGGCCGGTGCGCAGAGGCATAGAGTATGACTGTAAAATCGGCTGGTTGTGGGTTCGATCCCCACTCGAAGAAATTAAATAATTAACATTTACATTTTCTCAGCCGACGAAGTGTGTTACAACAGGTATGGATAACTATACTTAAATAATCAACCAATTTTCCCTGAATACACACAAATAATGTTAAATAAATATGGAGTTCCAGCGGGCGAAGCTGCTAATCTCTATATATAATAAGACAGTAAAAATATATTGTCTGTACATTTAGTAATTTTGACTGAAATGGATAAAGGGACACTTAAAAATAATTATAGAAAGCAAAAAGATTTTTTTTGAATTTCTTGTCTGTCTGTCGACATATTTTTGTCCGCATTTTTCTCTGAAAGTACTGAACCGATTTACTTGAAAATTTCACCAATTGCTTTGTTTTAACTCACTACTACACTACTAAAGTTTAGTTCATCAAAATCGGTTCATTAAAAAAAAAGTTATCGTCATTTGAAAGAAGTCGTAATTAATTCGACACAGAGATAAAGAACTCTTCTTACTATCTACTATCTTGAAAGAAATATCAAGTAAATACAAAGATTTTTTAGTTGGTTCGTTCATATAATATATGTAACTAATTTATAAACTGTACAGGAGTTAATATGCAATTATTACAATTATTTTACAAAGAATATTATGAATCCTTCAAATCAATGATTTAACATTTAAGGCTGTTTCTGAATGAGTAAATTAAATTATTCACTGACATCAGCACATTTAACAGAGTATATTATATAGGTAAAAAGAACATAAAGTTACAAAAATATATACGTGTAATAAATAATTAGCTTTATGTATATTTTATAAATATCAAATATCAGCAATGGTCGTATTTTTTTATTTAAAACAAACAAAAATTCTTTGACGATAATGTCGTAAAAAATCATTATAGAAGTCATTATAGTTGTCAATCAATTCTGCTT
>JAATLQ010031971.1:0-12668 GCA_013421005.1 Heliconius erato x Heliconius himera | reverse complement strand
ATTAAAGCAGCGCATGCGTGAAAGTGTCTCAACGGGTAGGATTTTATGCATATTTATCATATTTATGTCCAATTACAATAAAATATACATATAATAAACTATATATAAACCTTCCCTGAGAAATACTCTACATAATGGTGAAAACCGCATCAAAATCCGTTGGGTGGTTTAGAAGAAGATCGCTTAGAAAGGCCAGACAGAGACGAAATGCGTTCTTATTTTATAAGATATAGAGATAAGAAAAAAAATACATCGCGTAGCTTTCATTTTAGTATGTAAAATACGACTTTTTATGTTGAAAATAAAACATAAATAAAAATAACTTTAAGAGAGCTACAGCGAACGCTTCTTCTGAGTTCATGGTAATCAGTCAAGGTCTCATTTAATTTTGTACAGTAGTCGACACAAGTCCCTATTCTGGTCTTAAAACCCTTTCTTTGAAGGTTTAAATAATGTAAAACTTTTGTTGCTGGCTGTATAAACTATGAACAGGTTTTCAAGTGCAGCTTCTTAGAAAATTGTGTAACTTATTTCGAAATAGAAATGTATTGAAGTATGAAGAAATATTTACAATATAAGTATTTTTAATTTAAAATACATTATTTTATATCGGTCGTCGAGACACACGCACAGCTTCGGACGGCGACAGTTATGGGTTCGATTTCCACTCAAGTGTATGATTTATTTTCATTTCCTCGTTCTAGTAACAATGCAAACCGCGACGTTGAAGTTCAACACTCCACACTGAATACCTCAGATTTTAAGCGGAAAGTTGAGAACGGAGTGCCTCTGCCGTTGCTATATGCGATACAAATTAAACAATTAAATACGTATATGTGATACAAACAATACAAATTAAATTAATAAATATCTATAAAATATTATAGATCTAATTTAACTGATTCTAAGTTTAATTATAATATTACGGGTATAAGCATTTTGAGTAATGTTTAATTTAAGTTTAATTGTACATTACGTACATACGTTTAAAAGTATAAAATAATACATAAATTTCAATCAAACAAATATCTTTTGTGAAATAATATCAAATTCACGACCTTTGCCATTGTATCACAAATCCTAACCACTAAGGCCCAATATTAATAACCTATCTCCAACGTCAATCTTATATTGTTTCATATATTGGAGATAGGTTATTAATATTGGGCGTAAATCTACAAATCAGCTGAACCTAGTCTTATTTACAATGTTATTGTGCTATTATTACAATAAATAACAAGCAGTTTAAAAAAAATAATGAATGAGTGAAGTTAAGTTTAATATATTTGTACCAAACGATGTTTAAAAGTGTAATTTTTAACACAGAAATCTATTTTTCAACAATATTTAATGACAGGCCAAAAAAAGCTCACTTTTAAAATTAATACCGACTAACAAAAACAACCGCTACAAACAACACAAAAACATACAGCAAAATCCCATACATAACTTCCCCAAAAGACATATTAAACTAATTAATATACAACCAAATTAAATGTCACAGGAAATACATGGAAAACACTCACCTCGAGAAGACAACTAATACACATAGGATAGGATGCGCAGAGCAATGACTCTCGCACTTGACCTTGCGCGGGCGAGTAACGCGAAACGGCCGTGGTGCTTGTTTTATACTGGCTTGGTTTTACATACGGCTGTTGGGATTGTTAAGCACAGGTGTATTTTAGAGGCTGGTCGTGGTACAGGGGCTACTCATTGTTGTGGATTCGATTCCCAATTGTAAGAATGAAATATTTAATATTTTCGTTCTGGTGACGAGGCACAACGTGGCGTTGAGTTCCGCCACACGACGTGCAATGGCTCTTGAATTTGGAGGAAACAACACGTCTCGTGTCTAATATTTGAGGGCGGAAAATGTGGAGCGGTTGCTCCCTTTACCTACCCAGCTTTACGGTAAAAACGTGAAGTTTTTCTAAAAATTATACCTACTACTCTATAAATATACTATATAATATAATAATCTGTGATCTAGAGATCACAGATTATTCCTTGCTTTGAAACTTTTATTTTATATAAAAATTATGTTGAAGTTTATACGATTTACGTTTTAATTGTGTTTGTCTTGTTATAGGCCAAGCTTGCTGTGTTGTTACTGACCCGATTTTAACTATTAAAATGTCATTTAATCTCTTTTTTATTAAAATAATGAATAAAAATAGGTGTTAAAACAATTACACGAAACTTTTAACTTTTTACTTAAGTGTTATTCCACAATTAGGAAAAAAAAACTTATTAAGAAAACGTATAAAAATTTTAACTTAGCGGGATTTTTATACGTTTTCTTAATAAGTGTTTTTGTAATTTAAAACAGTAAAAGATAATATTCTCTCTTGCCAAAATGATAATTCTATTTAAATAATTATCTTTGGGTAGTGGAAATTTGTAAAAATCTCCCTACACAGATACTAACAACATAAATAAGTTGTAACAAGTGTATAAAAATTTTGACGTAGCTCGATGAGAACGTATGGCTTAATTTACAAAGAGGCGCGGGTTCATATCCCGCTACGTTCAAATTTTTATACGTTTTCTTAATAAGTATTACACGAAATTTATTTAATATATACTTTATAATTTTTGAATATTCTTTAGTCATATTAAGTACAATAATCTGGACTTACTTAAGTTTATTAATAAAAACCAACAATAGTACCTTTCTCTGCCTTTCCCGATATATGCAGGATACAGCGTGATAACAAAAAATCTTAGTTCGTCAATCAAGAGAACAGTATGTATGACAACAAGCTGAGCTTATCCAACTTAAGAAGGACCGCTTCATCAACACTGACCAAAGAAACATCATTCACATATCGAGTCATAGCACATAGTCTTATTATACTTTTTGTTTAGCATTCTCAATTCAAGATACGTAATGGTGATGGAAGAGAGTTGTGTAAGAGTTACCAAATTGAAATCGATAATTGAAAAGATAAGTTCTTACTGATATTGAAGAATGGAGATTGAAATAGAAATGCATGCTTAGACATTGGATTTGTAGATGGAATAGATGTTTTTTTTTGGAGTCACGTTTTTTTTTGGAGGCATATTCCTAAGTTGGCAGAGGGAACCTAATGTTAAGATACTCTGTTGTCCATTTGTCGTCGATTTCTCGAGGCTTTGTGTGTGGACTCAATTGAATTCAACGCCGCCTTTTGCCTTGACACCAGAGTGAAGAAAATGGAAATATTAAATATTTCATTTCCTCGAGTGGGAATCAAACCTACAACCTCTCGTGTTTACAGTCACACTTTGTGCCTTTGCGCCACGACTGGCCTCGAACAGACTTGTAATTGTAAGCAATCTGTGAAATGAAAAAACGGACAAGCGCAAGTTGGGCTCGCCCACCGAGGGCTCTGTACAAAAAAGGTCTCGAGATTTTTCTGAAATTCAAGTTTAACTTAGCCAGAGCACTTTAATCTGATCTTTTTACCTCACTCGAACGATAGTCCATAGCTTTAATACCAAATTTTGCGCCCCTTTTAAGGTTAATATTTTTTAGGATTTAATCGCAAATGTATAGTTTTTAGATTTTTTCCTGAACTAGTACTACCTGTAGATGCTAGCTGCCAAATTTAATAATCCTAGGTTAACCAGAAGTACTGTAAACGTGACATGTTGTGGGTTTGATTCCCACTCGAGGAGATGAAATATTTAAATATTAAAAGGCACGGAACCCTAAAAATAATCAGTTTTAAAACTTTGTTGTACCTAATGTTTGTGTTTGTTTTAGTATTACTTTTATAATAATTATGCCAATTAGTGTTGCGGGAAATCTTTTAGTAACGTAGTTAATTGCTACTATACAACATTTTATATTGAGTTTTTATATTGATTATGATTTGTTTTGATATCATACCAGTCATGTGTGGTTATGTTGTGGATTCGATTCCCACTCGAGGATGGGAAATATTTAAGAATTATTTAAATTTCTTCACTCTGGTGTCGAGGTAAACCGCGGCCACTCAACACGCATTGTCGGCGGAAAATGGGAAACGGAGTGTTCACAAGGTTCTTTCTGCCTACCCTGCTGCGTACACGATACACGCGTAAAGCTAAAAAAAATATAAAAATAATGTTAACAAAAATCACGATTTTTTTTCAAATGATACAGCTTTGAGCTTCTCAAGTTGCGCTGACCCCAAAGGTATAATACAAAAAAGATGTAAAATATAATGACAATTATGGTGCCCTCCATCTTTAAATCTTAAATATTATAGTTTTAATAGTCAAGAAATATTTCTTTATTATTTTATTGCTTCAAATAAATAAGAAATAAACATGTTTTATGCTGCGGTTACCAACGACCACCATATTGGATTCTTATTGACACATAACACACTATAAATACTTGTTATTAAAAAATAACGTACAAACGTATTAAGTGATGTTTTTTGTGTTATATAAGTTATTTATTATTATATATTTGACATTATTAACGATTGAGGCCAGTTGTTGGCACAGAGGCACAAGTGTGTGACTATAAACGCGACTGTATAATAATACTTGTTTTTAACTTAAAAACTTAACTGGAATAATCCATTCATGTGGAAATTAAATGGCAAATATTATAACAGACCTTTAAATATAATTATTTTTTTCTATAATATTTAATTATTTCAAAGATCAAGGCCAGTGGTGGCGCAGGGGTTCAAAATGTGACTGTAAAAGTTGTGGGTTCGATCTCCACTCGAGGAAATGAAATATTTATTTACATTTATATTTTCATTTCTGCGCTCTGGTGTCGAGGCAAAGGGCGGCGTTGAGATGCGCCACTCAACACGCAATGCCTGCAGAACTCGGCGGAAAGTGAAAAACAAGGTGTCTTACCACTAGGTTCACTCTGTCTACCCTGCTGTGTGCGGGATATAGCGTGAAGCTGATATTTCGATTTACAACTAGGTACTTACTAGGTACTTATTTGCTGTATCCTGCTTAGTCATACTGCGTGAAATTAAAAAAAACATGAACACAAAAAATATTTTAAAATATTAAAGTTACTTCATATCAAAATAAAATTAAAAAATATCGGACAAGCGCGAGTATGGCTCGCCCACTGAGGGTTCCGTGCAGAAATTGGAGGTCTCGAGCATTTTCTGAAATTAGTAACTTAGCCAGAACCCTTTCATCTGATCTCACTTGAACTAGCGGCTTTTATACCAAATTTTGCCCCCCTTTTAAGGCTATCAATTTATAGGATTTAACCACAAATGTATAATTTTCATAATTTTTCCTGAACTAATACTACTTGTATGCTAGGTGCCAAATTTCATAATTGTTATAGTTTTACCGGAAGTACCCTATTAATTTTGATTCCGTTTATAGTGTCGAAATAAGAAATAAATAATCTTTTTTTAAGTAAATGTAGAAATACATTTTTTACAGAACGAGTCTATATTTCTGTAAAAAACACAGTAATCTTACAAACAAAGTAATCGTATAAGGGTTCCTTTTTTCCTTAAAAGGTACGGGACCCTAAAAATGATGCTCGTACTAAATGTGTGTTTTTACTCAGTGAAACTATGACAATATGAAATAGCAAATACTTTAATATAAACACATTTGAAGTGTGGTTTTTTGTAAATCTTAAATATGTTCATTCATTATAGATACTACCAATAATTAAATAAATATTTTAATGTTTTTTGTTTTTTTTTCTGACATCATATTTTTGTGCGACTTCAGGGAATGAAATGTTTAATATTTTCATTTCTCGCTCTGGCAACAAGGCAAAGCACGGCGTTGAGTTCCGGCAACCACAAATGCCTCAAAAATTTGGCAAAAAGTGAGAAACGGACGAAAGTTTCTCACTGGGAAACAGTTCGTTGCAGGGCCGCCAGGTTCCCTCTGCCTATCCTGCTACGTGCGTGACAGCGTGACATTGAATATGTGAAAAAATCTATTTAAACTAAACAAAGTGAGAAATTGCAACTAGTTTTTTATAAGCTGCACAATTTTCTTTACAGAGACAGTAAATGTACAGTTGCTAAACATAAATGATGATTGATGTTTCATATTGTATTGTGAAGATTGACTGTGACAAGAATAAAATGGTTAGAACCATGGCAATGTTCACAGAACTTAACTTACTTTATTCACGTTCGTTTTTTAAATCACTCTAAATACCACACATAGGCACTTTCCATCGATTTTTAGCGGAACTCAACGCCGGACTTTTACTTTGGTGCCAGAGCGAAGAAATGAAAATATTAAAAAGTATAACTTAATTCTCACGAGTGGGGATCGAACCCAAAACCCTCGCGTTACACCCTTGTGCCCCTGCGGCACAACGGCCTCGTAACTCAGGTTCTAGTCTAAGATCTACGTGCTCTATTATTTATACTCGTATATACTTGCAAAAAGTTTATAAAAGATCATCTTTTGTTAAGGTTCCTCGTACCCAAAGTGTAAAACTGAACTACATTATCGGAGCTATAGTATTATATAGAAGATAATTAATATTTAAAGGGCTCAATGAAAATGCACGAAATTCAAAAAATTATAAAAATATATATTTTTATAATATATAAAACTTTTTCTCATCGGTCTTTGTAGAGTTTTTAAGTCCAAGGTAATGTACTGACTGGATAATTTATAACTTAAATTTTCTTGCTCTGGTGTCGCGGCGTTGGATTTCGTCACTCAACACGCTTTTCCGGAATTCGGCGGAAAATAGGGAACGTAGTGTTTTAACACTAGGTTCTCTATGTCTACTCTGATGTGTGGGATTCAAAAACAAAAAAAACATAATTATATATAGAACATTTACTAGCATATAAGCGCTAATAAACAATCAAACAACCAAACATTTTTATTGTGTTGAGTGAAAGTGACCCAAACGAGGATTTGTATCAATTATATATTAACTATTTTATTGATTCTTACAATCAACTTAAAATTTTACACATAAATAACGATTTTTATAACAACATCATAAGGAATAGACTAATATCCGCTTTCGTGGATCTCGAAACTATTTAACTCCAATTAATTGATAGAAAGTAGGTACTTACGTCTTTATGGCTTATCTCCTTTATGTTCTACTTTCACACTGTCCTATAGTACAATATACCTTGATAATGTAAAATTAGTCTTATTTTAATTTAATTACAACAAAGCCAGGTTTGCCATTGCCATTGAGGCCAGTCGTGGCGCAGCGGCACGAGGTGTGACTGTAAAACCGACTGGTTGTGGGTTCGATCCCCACTCGAAGAGATGAAATATTTACTTAAATTTATATTTCCATTTCTTCCCTCTGGTGTCGAGGTAAAGCGCAGCGTTGAGTTCTGCAACTCACACTAGGTTCCCTCTGCCTACCCTGCTGTGTGCGGAATACAGCGTGAAGCTGATTTGATTTTTATTACATCAAAATGTTTAAGTAAAAACAGCATACGTTATCGCGCATACCCAGCATACCTGTAGCACGGTGGGTACAGAACTAATAGTGAGATCAGAGAAATATAAATACAAAATAAAACATTTAATGTGTTAAAGAATAAGAATATATATATAATTTTTTTTGCGCTGCGTGGAGTTCCGCCACTTAATACGCAATGCTTCCAGAACTAGGCAGAAAATGGGTGACGGAGGGTATTAACACTAGGGTCCCTCTACCTACCCTACTGTGTGCGAGATACAGCGTGAAGCTGATAAAAAATATACACATATATTTAGTTTCACGTTGTATATCGCATATTGCAGTGTAAGTAGAGATCAGATCAGTCCAAATTTAGAGATATTTCGTATTGATTGGCAAACCCCGATGTCGAGCTTTGTGTAGTTACCAAAAAGAAGAAACGAAAATATTAAATTATTTATTCTATGGAGTAGGAATCGAACCTAGAATCATCGCGTTAACACCCGCATTACACGCTGATATCAACGAGCATTATAAATAAAATGAACATGCGTGGAAAATGAAGAACCAAGTGGTTCATGCACTGGGTTCTCTCACACTCTCCTGTAAAGAAAAGTAAATCACAGATGTTTAAACTAACTTACTAACAAAAGCAGCTTTTGAAAAGAAAGAAACAAACAATATAACGGTGTATATCGTTCTGGTTATATGTGAATAACCAATTGTTTATGGACACACCCCAAACGGAAACGGGAAGATTTTCTGCTGTGTATTTTGTGTTTTATAATGTACACATTTTTTAAATACTATAAAAGACTTAATAAAAAATTCTTTGGAAAATCTTGTAAGAAATTACTCTCGTAATAAATAAAGTCTTAGCGATGTTGTACAGCAGTTTGCAAGCAACTTTTAAGTTATTAATAATTCTGCAACTCGTCACTAGATGGCGCTGTTAATGTTTTTAATACTGCCAAATAATAAGTTGAAATCAAATCAATCACTTACGTTTGTTGAGATGTTTTCCTATGTAAAAAATTAAAAAAATACTGGTGCAGGTATTTTAAAAATATTTTACTAGACTAAAAGTGTTCTATATCATCGTTCTAATTACATGATCAATCACATTGGTGGTTAATTTCATATCAAGTTATCCGGCTGCATCCGTAGCATTCGTCTTCAATTTTATCCAGTATTAATTTAGTTTTATTGTAACTATAAAATTTAAAATGGTAAACAAGCAATTAATCTAGATAAATTCATGTATTTCATAAAATAATATTTCCTGTAAATTCTTGGATGCTATTAATACTTATAGTATCAAACAATTCATCAATTTATTTTGACAATTTTTTAAATGTTACAGTATTTATTAGTACACTATGTCTTTTTTGTTAATCTTTTATTTTCTCGTTGTAGAAATACCGTGTACAGAAGAGGCGAAACAATTGTAATTATTATATTATATCCGTATAAATATACCATTTTTATTATTTATTTTTATTATATTTTTATATTATCTTCATATTGCCTATTGCAAGTTTGATTTATCATATCGAAAAAATAAACTTTTTTCAAACAACATTTTCTGAAATTTTGACCAAAAACCATCATCATCATATTTTCAATTTACCTATATAAATATTATTTAAACGAATCTAGCCCGAGAACTTACCAAGAACTAATTATGCTAATCACTTCATACATCCCCATTTCCCATCCTGTACACTTACCGCAAGTGTACAAGTACATCTAAATTATCAATCGGTTGATTAATCAATAAGGCAACTAATTTACCGTCGACATCATTTCCGCCTAAACCTGTAGAGTTTGTCTGATTATTCCACTTCACTATCACTAATGTCAATTTGCACTATCATCGGATCTCCTGCTAATTGAGGACTGTTCACGACAACAGTTTATTATGTTTTACATACGAAATATGAGGTTTTTGTTGGTTACCTGAACGCTATTTTGCTATAATTTATCGTTTCTTTTAGAATCTTCGATAATGTTGGTCGTAAATTGCAGGTGGAAACGACTAACGAGGTGGAAATAACGTAAGCAACTTTTTTTTACACATTTTCTGTATTGAGTATGGTGGAGCGAAGTTGGTCCAGTGGTAAGATTCTTCGTTCTACACTTTTTGTTTAATTTCGCTATGAAACGTGTTAAGTGATTAACGTTGTTTTGAATTAATTTCTTTTATGCCTAATTTAGATTTTATTGTAAGTAATAATTTAAGTGTAGGTGTAAGTACATACTATTCTCTAATAGTACATAAATACCTATAGTATTTTTTAGATTACAATCAAATTTAAATAACATTTCATAATATTATTATGTAGACACAAAGACAAATAAAAAAAATACTTTTCGAAATTATACAACAAACTACTTCAAGATCTACTTTAATTATAAAATGATAGGTCATGGTTATAGAAGCGATGCGATAAACAGACTACATACAGATATTATTATTGTATCATCTAAGAAAATGTAATAATCTACTTTGAAACTAGTATGGATGTAATTCATATATATGTAGATAGGCTAGAATCTATGTATAATATTATGTGTATAAGTCGTGTAATTGTAACAGAATATTAGACCTTTGAAGGGGATCGCGAGTATAAATAATTTTGTGCATGAATTTATAATGAGACTATTGCACCCTTGTTACACATAATTATTTCAATTGAAAATTATAGTGTTAGTATTCTTATAGTACATTGTACTATTTAAAATGTTTTGCAAATTTTAATAATATTAATTTAGATATCATAAATTTAAATATGTAGGTTTTTTAATGTATTCAATTCAAATTCAAATAATATTTTTTTTTATTTGTAGCATAAAATATTTAATTGATTACGGAACGATATTAATTCTGCTTCAGTGACGTTGACGTTTCCTTATAATGTGTTGTCTATGGTAACAACTAATATGTCAAACATTCAAATTTAGGTTAGAATTTGAATATCCGCTGAAATATAATTAAACTATATTGTTATAATTTTGTAAATAAACTATATTAATAAATATAATAATCATGGCCAGCAAGCCTAATTCAAAGCGTACAATATATGTAGGTGGTCTAGCGGAGGAAGTCGATGAAAAAGTGTTAAATGCAGCTTTTGTACCTTTTGGTGATCTTGTTGATGTTCAAATACCTCTCGATTATGAGACTGAAAAGCACAGAGGATTCGCTTTTATTGAATTTGAGAACGCTGAAGATGCTGCAGCGGCTATTGATAACATGGTATTAATTGTTTTGTGGATTTAGTTTTAGTTTTAAAATTTTGTTTTGTTTTATATGTGTAAATACTTTAAACTGTATACATTGTATTTACTACCTTATAAAATATATTATGTTCTTGTTAGTGAATTTTCTTATTAAATAAGTATAAACTAATCTTAATTTTTAGAATGATTCAGAATTGTTTGGACGTACTATTAGGGTAAATATTGCTGCACCACAAAGAATTAAGGAGGGTTGCACGCGAGCAGTTTGGACTGAAGATAGTTGGTTACAAAAGCATGCTGGTGAAACTTTGAATGTTGAAAAAGATACAGAGGATACTAGTCAAAAAATGGAGACAGATGAAGTAAGATTGTTTAGTCTTATTTTAAACAAGTTTGATATAAAAAAAATTGTTTTGTTACAATATTTTTTTAACTTCTGTAATTGTAATTTTGTATTCAAATGATGTATTTATAATTTTTTAAGCTGTGTCTTGCATATAGCACAGTAAGCAGTACCAAGATACTCTGGATTCTGTCTGCCCAATTCAGTACTACGTTTCAGAATGGAGTAATCAAAATCATTTGCTCTCCCAAGGGATTGAACTCACATTCAGATATTTTGTATTGCCAGAGTATACTTCCTCTTGCCAGAGAGGGAAATTAGCCTAAATTATAGCCTTGAGTTAAACCTGAACATATTACTATAGTGTTTACAGTCAGGCATTGTTTTGCCATTGTTCTATGTCATTGCTCTAACATTTTGATGCTTTTTGCTCTATGATATCCCTGAAAGTAGATTCAATAAATAATAAATAACTACTTATTTCAGACATCCACAAAATCAACAGAGAAAAAGAAAAATCCACAAGTATATTTCGATATAAATGTCGGCAAACAAGAAATTGGAAGGATAATTATGATGCTAAGGTCTGACATAGTGCCGAAAACAGCTGAAAACTTTAGAGCTTTGTGTACACATGAAAAGGGTTTTGGTTACCAGGGGAGCAGTTTTCATAGAATCATTCCTGATTTTGTATCCTTTTTGATTATAATTTTTATTTTTTGACATTTAAAGCATTATAATTCAATAGAAACATCGTGGGTTCAATCTCCACTTGAAGTAATTAATTATTATCTTCCTATCTATCCATAAAGCATGAAAGAATTTTGATTGTGCTATCCTCCTGTATGCAGGATAAATCATAAAGCTGATTTGAAAAGTTATTTGTGTATTTAACATGATAAACTTAAAGTAATTACTTTTAAAAATTTGTTTAATATATTAAAAACAATAATAGTTATATAATTAAATATCAGAAAATATTTAGTGTATATACATATTTACTCTTATAACACTTTCATTTACCTTCTATGTATGAATAGTGATTAGTTATGTTAGTTACAATTTTATTTTGATATGTAAAGATATTTTTCTTGTCTAAGGTGGAATAACATTATAAAAAAAAAAAAAAAAATATAGATATGTTTCATATGTAACTAATTAATTTCCTAACCAACACTCAGATGTGTCAAGGTGGTGATTTCACGAATAATAATGGAACAGGTGGCAAGTCGATATATGGGAGGAAGTTTGAAGATGAGAACTTTACGTTGCGGCACACTGGACCTGGCATCTTGAGTATGGCCAATTCAGGACCCAATACAAATGGATCACAGTTCTTTTTGTGTACTGCTAAGTGAGTGAGGTATTTTTAATATGTATTTTGTTTAAAGAACAAGTATTTTAGAAAACATATAAGAATTTTGAATGTAATGGAATTTGAACCCCTTGGAAACCGTCCAAGTTAGACATGTAGGGAACTATTATTTACATTTATAGTTTATTTAATATTTCTTATTTATATATATTGTAATTTATTTATTTATCATTTATACACATACATAAAATCATACATACGTTTAATAGGATTTATATATTTTGTAATAAGTATTCGTATTTAGTATATTTATATAAAAGCGCTCGCTGCCGTCGACCGAACCGGTAAGGCGTTATAACATTTACGCCTACCCACTTGTCGACGGCATATTT
>JAATLQ010031970.1:0-12667 GCA_013421005.1 Heliconius erato x Heliconius himera | reverse complement strand
TTTTGATTGATAAGGCGATCAATTTAATGAGCCAGAACGCACCAACCCCTACTACTCTATGAAAAGACTCGAAATTATGGCGGCTACTAACCGCGAAAAAAGCCGCGGATCTGGGGTAATCAACTTAATCCGCGGCCAATTAATTAATCAAAACCGCGACCCGCGAGAAAATCCGCGGAAAATTTTGATTGATAAGGCGATCAATTTAATGAGCCAGAACGCACCAATCCCTACTACTGATTATAAAAAACTTATTTACGATTCTATATTCAGAAAGTCAGGCATTTCAAATAAAAAAAATAACAACAATAGCCTCTTAAATGTTATAAGCCAAAAAATATAGTCAATACCACTAGGTTTCCTATCAAATAACTATAGAGTTTTATACTTTTAACTCATAGTGTACCCAAGCGGGAAGCACGGTATTTTTAAAAATTTTAAAATTTACGTAGACAAGTTCAATGATTCCTCCAAATAATTACAATATATTTTTAATCTAGCACCAGTTTCATCTGTATAAACTGATCGATCTCTCAACTTTTAATAATCAAAAATACCTATATTAAAACACCGAAATTTCAAAATTTATTGTAGTCACAAATGAAGTACATTAATCTGATTAAAATAGTTACAATATCTAAATAATCGGGACAACCAAACAAACATCTTATAATTTAAAACAAGAAACCGTTTTTACCTGTATAACAACACCATCAAAAACTGTATATAACGCATCACTAAAAACAAACACTGCACTAAAACAGAGTGTCACCGAATCACATAATAAAAAAACTGATAATTCACATACATTTCCTCATAAGAATAGTGGAAACCATTGAGAAATTGTGTAAATTGAGCCGCGCGCGAGTTGTTTTGAAGATCTTGTTGTAGAGAAAGATCGGGCGCCCACGCAAGCGCGAGGCGCGAGCTATTACGAGAACGAATGTCGCCGGCAACCAAGGTTGCCTGGAAAAATTACATGTGACCATATAGCAAAGCAAACTGAATGTTTAATAAATATTAAATATATAAATAAAAAGGAAAATAAAAAGGAAAAAAAAACAGAACTTGTTAGTAGTTCAGATGTTATTTATGATGTATTTTTAGTGTATTTTACGATATTTAGTACTTTACAGCTTCTTAAAATGTACATGTCCATAATATTTATATCTAAACCAGTCAAAAAATTGGATTTTAATAACTTTTTTTTCAATTTTTTCCAAACGATTATCATCATTAATGACGTCACTTGTTAGCAATAATAATTTATATTAAAATAATATTTATACTTTTTATATACTACTAATAGTGAAAGATTTTAACAATGTTTAAGTGATTTTTTAATAACAATTACTGATATCACTTTGAGACGGAAGCAAAAGAAATTAGGAACGTTTCCCAAAGTTGCTATAAAAATGTTTTAAACAAACTATGAGATCTTTAAAGACTCACAAGTTTTATGTATTTCTATAGTCCTGAACATATAATTAAGTTAAAACATATAGTCCTTAACATATAATTAAGTAATTTCAATTGTATAATGTATTTTTTTTTTCAGCTTCAAGCTGTATTCCGCACACAGCAGGGTTTTTTTGGAGGCATTGCGTGTTGAGTGGCGGAACTCAACGCCGCGCTTTGCCTCGACACCAAAGCGAAGAAATGAAAATGTAAATGTAAATAAATATTTCATTTCCTCGAGTGGGGACCCACAACCAGTCGATTTTACAGTGGCACTTTGTGCTTCTGCGCCACGACTGGCCTCATAATAATGTATAACGTGCAATAATTGGGTTTGAAAATTTCATTTACTGAGTGTGATGTCGAAATGTAATATCTGTAAAAACGAAAAAAAGCTGACGAGGTTCTGTCTACTCATTCTTACTGGATGGATAGGGAAAAGAGATGCAAGAAAACAATTATTTTTTTCGAATTATCAATAGATTTGCAATTATACTTACTAAGAAAACGTATAAAAAATTTGAACTTAACAGGATTTGAACCTCTCTAGAAGCCGTCCTAGCGCTCTGAACCACTAAACCATACGTTTTTAGTCAGAGCTCTTGGACGGTATTTTGTATTTTTCTTTCCTAAGTGTGGAATAACACTTAAAAAAAATGTTTAAAAAAGATTTGAAATTACACACTATAGGTTTCGTTTTCGTTTTGTGTGAATCTTGAAAAACATAGAAAGTATTGATGGCCTTGTTGGCCTAATGCCAGAGACCGTCAGCTGGCCATGCGCATTCCTGTCTTCATATACCCATCACGCTAATGGAGTAAAATACTGATTGTTCTATCTTTCGTTGAGATTTTATCTATTTGATTTTCATTATTATTTCACAAACTTTTTATTTTTGTAATCATATTTCTTTCAGGCAAAGCGCGGCGTTGAGTTCCACCACTCAGCGCGCAATGCCTCCAGAATTCGGCAGAAAGTGGGGAACGGAGTGTCTTAACACTAGGTTCCCTCTGCCTACCCTGCTGTGTGCGGGATACAGCGTGAAGCTAATTTTTAAATAAATATACCTATCTTTTAAAAATATCCTGTTTTAACATATAGTATGAACAATATGTTACTATGTAAAGTGACGTTATATAAGGATAAGGGGACCGTACAATGACTGGCCTTGTAGCGTCCTGATATTTCTTAGAAATAAATTTTTAATTCGATTAAGTCCTACTGTGGCCACGGTCGTTCACTGATCGCTAAGAATTATATATACATATAAAAGTTCTTAAATATATTTAAAAATTTAACTTTAATTATTTATTAAAAAATATATATATTGGTTATTTAGTTATAAGGAGAGAAGAGAGCGAAAATAATACTGGCCAAACAATAAAAGTAAGCGTCTAATTTTATGATTAAAAAAATTAAATTCCGAAATACAAACCATAAAATCGAGTCGTAAACTATTTTTACAAGTCTTGACGCTTTCAATGCTTCATAAAACACTATGATGTATACAAAAACGTACGATAAAGTCATATAGAGTTCGTAGAAGGTCGGAAGTAAAAGATCACAGATCGAATATTTGAATTAAAAAAAATATTTGTAAAAACAAAAACCCCGACTGCATCATAGAAAATAAACAAGCCCAATAGTTTATTAGGACTAGCAGTCGGGACCTCTTTAAATTATGCGGGGTTCCTGGTAAAAATTTTATTGATTGATGAATTACTTATAGGTCCCGACTGTTAATCCTAATAAACTATTGGGCTTGTTTATTTTTTATGATGCAGTCGGGGTTTTTGTTTTTACAAATATTTTTTTATTTTTCATTTTTTTGTTAGAATTTATTATGGTAATGATAATCATGATATACCTTTTTGAAATCCTGAAATTGAGCTCTTGAATTTGACACCCATATTGTAGTATTCGAAACGAAAATATTTTTTTTCACTAAGTCCAAAGGCGTACCACAGCCGCCATGATTATTTTTTACCAACGTCACCTATCTAAGAACACTTGGGCTGCTAATACAAATCTAACGATACCTCAAATATGTAAATCCGTTCAGCGGTTCTGGAGATACGAGGTAATAAAGAATATTACATACATACAAGATACGCGCGAAAAACATAACCCTTCCTTAGCAGTCGGGAAAAAAAGATCAGCTTCACGCTGTATCCCGCTCTTAGCAGGGTAGGCAGAGGGAACCTAGTGTTAAGACTCTCCGTGCCCCCACTATATTTCCACTGAATTCTGGAGACCAGAGCGAAGAAATGGAAATATACATAAAAAATATTTCAATTACTCGAGTGGGGATCGAACCCACAACCAGTCGCGTTTACAGTCACACTTTGTGACTCTGCGTCACGACTGTCCTCTTATATGTCTCTCTATTAAATTAAAAATTCGAGGATTATAATTTTATTGATATTCAAACTAGTTGTGTCGATCACATTTATTTAAATGAACCGTTGAGAATATTTTATTTGAATGAAACTTAAATGTTGATTAGCAAGTTTTTAAAATAGTAGTGAAATTTAATCTAATACAGAAGATCCTCATTATAATGACTTAACTACACTAATTTCTAAATGAAGTATCTACAGATAAAAGATATTTTTAGGATTCCGTGCCTTTGTAGGAAAAAGGGACCATTATAAGATCACTTTGTTGTCCGTTATCTCAGGAACGCTGGGATATATCGAGTTGAAATACTCAAGTTCTACGACCCCATGATTTCAAAAAGATTTAGGAAATATAACACTATTAAGGAAATCAAAACTAATAGGGTACTTTCGGTTGACCTAGAATTATAAACTTTAGCAGCTAGCATCTACAGATAGTACTAGTTCAGGAAAAATCTGAAAACTATATATTTATGGTTTAATTCTTAAAAATAATATCTTTTAAGGGGGGGGGGGGCAAAATTTGGTATTAAAGTCGTTAGTTCAAAGTAGGTATCAGATGAAAGGGCTCTGGCTAAGCTAAGCTTGAATTTTAGAAAAAAGATTTAAATTTTTGTACGAAACCCTCGATTGGCGAGCTGATTCACGCTTATCCGGTTTTGTTTCTTTAAAATTAAACTAAAATCGTTTATAAAACTTAGAGAACTAGACCGTAGAGAGGTCGTTAACCTCTACGAATTAAGCTTTTTTGTTGTAATGGTAAACATTTAACTTTAAGTCTCTAATACAAGTGAAAGTATATCTATTATTTCATAAAATTTCATATGAATGCATAAAATACTCGATACTGTATAAAACATGTAAAAAAAATCCCCTTCTTCTAGTTTTTAACATTTTTAAAGTGTTATTCCACACTTAGGAAAGAAAAATAGTTATTTATAGTTGTAAAATCTTTATGCCTAATTTAAGTCTATTTTGATAGAAAAATATACCTACATAGTATCTTCTCATATATTTAGTGTATTAATTAACATTCATTTAATACAAAAACAAAACAATCTTGGAAATTAGATAAAAAAATAACGTTGATGAATAATTAGATTGTAAACGCATATTAAAAAAAAATATTTGTAAAAACAAAAACCCCGACTGCATAAAACTAAAATGAAAATAAACAAGCCCAATAGTTTATCAAGATTAACAGTCGGGACCTCTTTAAATTACGCAAGGAAGGTAAAGATTTTATTGATTGAAGAATTAGCTATAGGTCCCGACTGTTAATCCTAATAAACTATTGGGCTTGTTTATTTTCATTTTAGTTTTATGCAGTCGGGGTTTTTGTTTTTACAAATATTTTTTTATTTTTCACCTTTTTGTTAGAATTCATTATAGTAATGATAATCATGATATACCTTTTTGAAATCCTCGTATTGAGTTCTTGAATTTGATACCCATATTGTGGTATTCGAAACGAAAAAAAAAATATTCATTAAGTCCAATGGCGTCCCACAGTCGTCATGATTGTTTTTTTTTTAACGTCACTTATCTAAGAACACTTGGGCTGTTAAAACGAATCTAACGATACCTCAATTAAGTAAATCAGTTCAACGGTTCTGGAGATATAAGGTAATAAAGAATATTACATACATACAAGATACGCGCGAAAAACATAACCCTTCCTTAGCAGTCGGGAAAAAAATAGGTCACTTTTATTTTGACATTTGTAAAATCAGCTTTACGCTGTATCCCGCACACAGCAGGGTAGGCAGAAGGAACTTAGTGTTAAGACACTCGTTTCCCCACTTTACAATTGTGTATATATATATATATATATATATATATATATATATATATATATATATATATATATATATATATATATATATATATATATATATATATATATATATATATATATATATATATATATATATATATATATATATACACAATTGTAAAGGTTTCTTGAATACATTGGGTATTGTAATAATTTTGCATAAAATGTCAGTGTTTGTGTCGTAATAGTTCACTTACGCTGTTGGATGAGTTGTGAAAGTTGTTCAGCTGGTTTGACTCAGCCTAAAGACAGTTGTGTCTTCCTTGGTCAAAATTTGACCTTATTTACAGCTAAAAAAAAGAATATGGCACGACAATGTGACACAATGGATAAAAAAAACTCAGATCAGATTGAAAACTGAGTGTTACATTAGGTTCCCAGGTTCCCTCTGCCTACCCCGCTTCGTGCGGAATACTGCGTGAAGCTAAAAAAAATTTAGCGAAATCATACATATCTTGTCCAGCCTCAATAGAACTATAATTTCTAGTCATATAAAATATTAAATTTAAAATAAATTAAATTAGCTTCACGCTGTATCCCGCACACAGCAGGGTAGGGAGAGGGAGCCTAGTGTTAAGACACTCCGTTCCCCACTTTTTGCCGAATTCTGGAGGCATTGCGTGTTGAGTGGCAGAACTCAACGTCGCGCTTAACCTCGACATCAGAGCGAAGAAATGGAAATATAAATTTAAGTAAATATTTCATCTCCTCGAGTGGGGATCGAACCCACAACCAGTCGGTTTTGCAGTCACACCTCGTGCCGCTGCGCCACGACCGGCCTCTATATAAAATATTAATCGATTTAAATGAATGGCAAGATATTATTAAAATTATCTATGTTATTATAGTGATTACTTCATATTTTGAAGTAATAAATCTGTATAGCGTAAAATTGGAACTTATGTATGGAGTAATTTCTGTAAAAAAAAATATGAATATGTATATGTGAAATTAAAAAAAAAATAGAAGGCACTAAACAGTATTACAAAACCAATATATAAAAATAGCCTAAAAATATATTTTTCTAACAAAAAGTAGGTACTACACAAGAAATATTTTAAAACATAACCTTCACTTTACACTCAGCTTTGCCGTGATCTACATATTATATACAATATCGAAACCAACCTTCTTTTTAATTGCGCATACATATTTTCAAATTATAACTTCAAAAATATTATTTTATATTTTAATTGCATCGCCCAGTTATTTAATTATAAATAGATCATTTCTTATACAGGATATCGTTATATATAGAAATAGAGTTCTGCCCGTTTCGATAGCGTACAGGATATTAGATCTCAGATAATTTTCTATTATATCTTTATAATATAATGCGGCGTTGAATTCCGCCAATTAACACACAATGCCTCCAGAATTCGGCGGAAAATGGGGAACGAAAGAGTTTTAATTGGGACGGAGTATCTTAAAACTTACTTCCCAAGTTCCCTCTGGTTACCTTTCTATGTATGAAATACGGCGTGAAGCTAAAAAAATATAGTTAAGTATTTTACATTTGAACCTTCTTCTTAAAGCTCAAAACTCTCTGTCTAGGAATAAAAGTTTCAATAAAATCCATCGTGTAACTTGAAAGATTCAACCGTACATGGCTGTGAAGTGATTTTGGTTTACTCTATGTGTTGTTTTTTATCTTTATTATCTTTTTAGTTTTACGCTGTATCTCGCACACAGGAACCTCGTGGCAAAGGGAATATAGTGTTAAGACACTCCACTCGATATTTTCCGCCAAACTCTGGACGCACTGAGTGACCGATTTCAATGCCGTGCTTTCCCTTGACACCAGAACGAAGCAATGAAAATATTAAATATTTAATTTACTCTAGTGGACATCGAACCTTCAACCAGTCGCGTCATGGCTGGCCCTGCCATTAATCATATTAATCTTAATTCATTAAATATATTTTTAAATTTTATTACTTACATATTTATGTAAACGTCCTTTATAGTTCTATACCTTAATTATATGTATACTTCCTCATACTTCCTAAGAACGTAACACCAAGTGTAAATAGCTCAACAGCTTTTGATGGCGCTAATAAATTCACGCGTGAGCAAAACTAATCGATTTGGCAATCGAGTGGACTATGTAGAATGCGAGTCGAATATGAATCATTTTTGGATACGGCGTCACATCTTTAAATAAATAATGCAGAAAATGTTATCATACCAACTGGTTTTTGGGGTTCCACAAAAGGGATAAATGGAACCATTATAGGGTCACTTCGTTGTCCGTCTGTCCGTCTGTTAAGAGTATTTAACTCGTAAACTTGTGGAGATTTAAAGCTGAAACATCAAATTTTTAGGTTTACGGCCCCTTGGAGCACACATAAAATCAAGCTTATACGACGTGCCGTGTGATCCCAGCCTAGAATTGGATCATCCTGGTACTGATGGTATCGTAAGGGGCGACTAAAGTACGTGTGGTAGAGTCACATCGCCAGCAATGGCAACACGCATGGGCAGACTCGACCGGATCATTACCACCCCCGGCATTTAAAACCAGTGTTAAGTAGTGGCTTTATACCACTGCGTTTCGCATCAGGTAATGCCGGGCTCCGGCGCCCAACCCTTCTAAAGGCCGGCAACGCACCTCTGGTGTTGCACGGGGTGGTGGGCGGCGGTGATCACTTACCATCAGGTGATCCGAACGCTCGTTTGCCTTGTCTTTTCCATAAAAAAAAATACGAGTATGCCCGTAAACTTAAGTTTGTCAACTATTATAAGTTGTACTTTCCTTTAACCTACAATACTAAAATTGGTACGGAAGCCTCAGTGGACGAGTCCCACTCGCACTTAACCTACTAACTACAACTTACTATAATAATATACTATACTATAATAACTATTCTGTCAGTTCAGTATGATTTATGGCTAGAAAGTATTATTTTAAGGTCATTCAGTTCTTATATCTAAATATAGATTTTAACATATATTTATATAAATCAGAATAAATCAAAATAAATCAGCTTCAAGCTGTATCCCGCACACAGCAGGGTAGGCAGGTCTAGTGTTAAGACACTCCGTTCCACTTTCTGCAGAATTCTGGAGGCATTGCGTGTTGAGTGGCAGAACTCAAGGCCGCGCTTAACCTCGACATCAGAGGGAAGAAATGGAAATATAAATTTAAATCAATATTTCATCTCCTCGAAATCGAACCCACAACCAGTCAGTTTTACAGTCACACTTCGTGCCGCTGTGCCACGACTGACACGACATATATCTATAATAAAGATATATAAAAACAAACAATCATACAAAAAAAATACAGAATGTAAAACAGTCTATTTGAACTAACAGAAACTAAATTCAACCTCTTTTTCTTCTCAACTTATAGAAAAATATTTAAACAGATTTTTCAACAATTTCAGAATATGTTTAATCTATATGAGGACAAAAAATATCTATTTGTTTGTCTTCTTAATTTTTAGAACACTAAATTTGACATTAAAATAAAGAAATTTCTCTTAATCGTCGTATCGTGACATCTAAAAGATAATACACGTTATAAATTTATTCTACTAAACTTTTCAACCGTTTAGTAGGTTAAATAATCTAACTTTAATATTAGGCAATTATGTGATTTTTTTTCAGTGTCACGCTGTATCTCGCATAGAGACTTCCGAATTCTAGAGGTATGGCGTGTTTAAACACAACTTACGGTGGAACTTAACGCCGCGCTTTGCATTGATATGTGGATATTGATCAGCTCCAAGAGAAAAACAACGTTATTGTTACGCTTTGCACTCTTTGAATTAAAGTCACAAACAAACGAATGAATGTAATTCCACGGATTCTAATAGGAGAATGCAAACAGAATAATGTATGACTATATATACATTTCCTGTGCTGTAATAGGTGAAAAACATAACAAATAAAACATTTGAAATCAGGTTCACGCTGTATCCCGCACACAGCAGAGTAGGCAGAGGGAAACTAGTGTTAAGATACTCCGTTCCCACTTTCTGCAGAGCTCTAGAGGCGTTGCGTGTTGAGTGGCGGAACTCAAAGCCGCGCTTTGCCTCGACACCAGAGCGAAGAAATGAAAATATAAATGTAAATAACTACTTGATTTCCTCGAGTGAGGATCGAACCCACAACCAGTCGGTTTTACAGTCACACTTTGTATCCCTGCGCCACGACTGGCCTCAAAACATTTGACAGTTTTGATAAGTTAGTAATATTTCTAGATAACATTTTAAAATTAGAATATTTTAATTTATTTTTTTTTATTTATATATATTATTAATAGATATAATTAACAAATAATAATGTAAAATAATAATAGAGTAATAATAAACGATATCTGACAATATATCAAAGTGCAGTCGTAACAGCGCTAGGAACACAAATCTCGTTATAATTATGTAATGCTATGGTTTCATACGCTTCGCCAATGGCCATGGACTTTGGTATACTTAGCAAATGTAAGATTAAAGAGATACGATTTATAATAAATATATAATAATATTTTTTTTTTGCATCAAGCTGTATCCCGCACACACACCAGGTAGGCAAAGGGAACCTAGTGTTTAAACACTCCGTTGCCCATTTCCCGCCGGATTCTGGAGACAATGCGTGTTGTTTAACAAAACTCAATGCCTTTATCAGAGCGAAAAAATTTAAATATTAAATATTTCATTTTCTCGAATTTGAATTGAACCTAGAACCTGCCGTGTTTACACTTACACTTAATGCTTTTGCTTCTTGAGATTAGTGGTGGCGACTGGCCTCTAAATATTGTAGAATAGTGACTTAGCGTGCGAATTTACTTTGTATTAAATCATCATCATAGCGGTCAGACTAATGATCGTAAAATGAGACTTAGTCAGTAAGCGTAGTGAATGCATTTTTAGAATTCCGTACTTCAAAAGGTAAATATTTAAATCATTTTTTGGATACAGCGTCACATCTTTAAATAAATAGTGCAGAAATTATTTTCATAGCAACTGGTTTTTGGGGTTCCGTATCTCAAAAGGGAAAAACAGAACCGTTATAGAAACACTTTTTGTCCGTCTGTTGAAATCATTTATCGCGAGATCGCTTCGAGGTATCAAGCTGAAATTAATATCAAATATTTAGGTGTAATCAGGTTTTAGGTACGTCCCGTTGACCTACAATCATTAAATTGGTACAGAAGCCTCTGTGGATGATTCCAACTCACACTTAACCGGTTTTTAAAATTTAAATAAAATATTTGTGCCATACTACATATTACATATAGATATATTACATCCTTCAACACTTGTAACAACAGAAAAAATATAATTATACATCATTTATTACATATGTTTGCAAGAAAGTTAAAATTCTATTTATTCAAGCGATGACTACAAATTTCAAAGAAACAGTGAAGTAATATAAAAGTATGTATTAAAATCAGTCAAGGTCAGAAGTTTGCGGCGGATTAAATACTAGGTAGTGGGATACTTTCACTTTTCAATGGTTTTAAGTTGTTGGATGATATTATAAGTATTATAGAATAATGAAGAAGCATTTTTTGTTATATAATTTATATACAATACGACATTAAATCTAAAATTGTTCAGTTTGGCCGTGCACAGCACGGTAGGCAGAGGGAACCTAGTGTTAAGACACTCCGTTAGCCACTTTCCGCCGATTTTTTTGGGTTATTCCGTGTTAAGTTGCGGAACTAACGGGTTTTTTGCCTTGGTGCCAAAGCGAAGAAATGAAAATATTAAGAAATAATAAGAATAATTCATTCCCTCGAGTGGAGATCGAACTCACAACCATCGCGTTACAGTACCACCATTGGGTTATTTCAAGGATAATGTGAGCGCGCAATTTCTAGATGCGATTTGCTCAGATAGTGTATAATGCAATATTTAAGAGGGACACTATTTTCTCACACTCGTTCTAGCTTATTTTTGCGATAATCATTAATTAAAACTCAGATTTGCCGCCTATTGTCTAACGAAACTTATATTATGAATATATCCTTCAAATTTAGTCAGTAGTTTTTTTCATATAAAAAATAAATTTCGCATAAACTACGACGAAGTCCGTCGTGGCGTATGTGCAAAGTCTAGGCCTAGGTAAACCGCTGCGTTGAGTTCCGCCACCCAACACACAATACCCTCAGAATTCGGAGTCTAAATGAGAAACGAAATGTCTTAACTTCTTAACAGATATATTAAGGTACCTACGTATGTAAATCAGCATGAGCAGCTGAACATATTATAGGTCGACAAACCAGCAGGACATTTGCCACGTCTCGATGAATCAATTGTCTCGAAATGACCCCGTGTCCGGACTGGCAAATAGCTATCTATATACAGGGTCTGATTTGTATGAGGGAATCCGTTTCCATTATTAAATTATAATTTTTGATTTTTCAACCTATGCTTCTTTTAACGAAAGATTGATGAGAGTACTTTTGTAACATGCGCGCGCACAGTGTCACGTACCTTTGTTGTCCATCGGTATGTATGTCTGTCTTTCTGTCTGTCTGTCTGTCAAGAGTCTTTATCTCAGGAATGCTTGGAGATATCGAGTTGAAGTTCAAACCATATATCTAGATCTAAGGTCCCACGATTTCCGGAAAAAAAACGTATTTCTATATTAACTTTTAAAAAAAAGATATGGCGAATACTATACATTTGTGGTGAAATCTTAAAAAATAATTGCCTTAAAAGGGAAGCAAAATTTGGTATTAAAGCCGCTAGTTCAAGTGAGGTATCGCCTCAATCAGTAAAGGTACTGATTGAGGGCGTTACCACAAACTTAATCAGTGCCTATGCTCCCCAGGCGGGATGTAGCGCGTCCGAAAAGGAGACATTCTGGGAGCAGTATGAAGAGGTGCTACTTGCTGTACCGTCTACCGAAGTGGTCTTAGTTGGGGGGGACTTGAACGGTCACGTCGGTAAGGCTGCTGAGCCGTATGAACGTGTTCACGGGGGTTTTGGGCACGGTCTTCGCAATACAGAGGGAGAAA
>JAATLQ010031969.1:0-12667 GCA_013421005.1 Heliconius erato x Heliconius himera | reverse complement strand
ACCTCTTTAAACCAGGCAACCTTGGACTTGCGGCAGACTGAGAGCTGGCAACCATTGTTTTTCCAATTCCTTATGCGATTTTCTTTCAAATGATGTGCGATTCACATAAAAAACATATGAGTGCAATTTTCTCCAAAAACGAGTTACGAAAAACATTAATTAAAGGTGATTGCGGCAGGATTTTTTTGGGCAACCCTAGTGTAATCTATTCTACTATCATGTATCATTCTTAAATATAATAAAGTTGGTTTTATTTACGTTTCTTGTTGATAACAGCTATTACTAATTGTAATTTATTAAACATTTTATGCAAAATTATATTATCATTGAGCCTTATAAACAGTTTAAACGTGTTTATGAGTAAAAATTTCCATTTGTGATACTTCTTTTTGGTTACTTTGGCGTGATCATGCACTAGCGGATTGTAAAGTAAAACAAGTGAAAATATTAAGGCCATGTTTACATTCTGCAGATTTTAAATATGCTACTAGCTCCATTAGAAAAAATGAAAAGGTACCGAGAAAAATTGAAAAAAGAAATTCCAGAAAAATTTATCAACAACAAAAAAAAATTTAGAACGAACTAAATTAAAATATAAACACAAAAAAGTTTTCGAAATGAATGAAACAGAAAAATATTAGTTATTATAAATATGATTGTGTCTGTTACTTTTTAACTTAGTTAATGATAGTAAACCTTTTTAATAATTAGTTTGCTAGAAGTTCATTTACAGAAGAAGAAAGACGTGACTTGTAATAAAAAATCGTACTTTTTTGTTATGTCGATGTTGTACACAATATATTTGAATACCCAATAAATATATTAGACTAGAGGGCGCGCGCGGCTTCGCCCGCTTATTAGGAGGGAATCCAAAAAAAACCACGAAACACGTGTTCAATAACATATTTTTAACAGTCTGAATTTAAATTTTTATAAAAATCGGTGGCAATTTAAAGATTTTTCCATATAAACTTTCAACCCCTTATTTGAACCCTTAGGGGGTGAATTGTTAAAAACCATGACACACGTGTTCAATGAAATATTTTTAAGAGTCTGAATTTCAAATTTTATAAAAATCGGCACAGATAATTTTTTTTCCATACAAACTTTCAACCCCTATTTCATCCCTTTAGGGTTAAAATTTTTCAAATTCCCTTCTTAGTGGATGTCCAGAATATGAAAATAAACATCTGCCCAAAATTCACGTTTCTACCGTCAGCGGTTACGGCTCTGCGTGCGTCTTACCTCAGTCAGTCAGCACAAGTCCTTTTATATATATAGATATTATGTATATCAAAATTTTTTCTTTTTTGTTGGATTATTCATGTGCTAAATACCAATAATACACCTTTTTTGTTCATATTCTTTATTTTTTTCTTATTGAGACGATATATTTAAGGCGTTGTACTTAAGCCCTTATAATTCTTTTTGTGCTACCACTTATTTCTATTGTGTTACTGTCCCAAAAAATATATTCACTTAAATTAAGTTTTTAAAATTTCTGCTACATAAAAATAACAATGAATAATCTTTTTAAAAGCTTCATTAGTTACAATATCATTTGAAATAAATTAATACACAAAATTTTTACAAATTCAGCTATAATTATTTTTTTTCTACTTTTTTGGACCTTCGGTAACACACAAAACACAAATTTGTCATTGTTTCTTTATTTTTTAAGGTTTTAATAGTTTCAGTACGAAATTATAAAATAACAAGTTTATATTTTTTATAAAATCTTGTACAAAAAGAAATATTGTTAAATTTTATGTGTGTTTCTTGTAAAAGAAAAAGTAACAGAATAGGAATAAAGAAAACACTCGTCTTTAAATTTAATTTGTTTTTCAAGTATTATTGAAATGAATATAGGGTCTAGTTAGTAATTAACAATCATAATTAAATAAGCTATCTGATTATATTTACAAAATGCATGATAACGAAACTTTTATTTTTGGTCAATTTTTTTAATGTTTGGCCAAAAAAAAGAGAATTGCTCTACAGTTATTTCTCCAATACTAAGAAAAGCGTGAGGAACCCCTAGAACGAAGTTTCGCCTGTGAATAAATATAACCAATCTCTCTTTTATCTGCCATGGCCACATTCAAATAACTAACAGTTGTGTATATACCTTCCTCCTTTTTACAATTCGGACCAATAGTTGCTAAGATTAGTGCGTTTAACCGAACAAACTCTTCAGCTGCATTACATTAGTATACAAGTATAGATATAACTAATGTAAATGACAATAAAATTGAACCCACGATCATCACGTACAATATATTTTTTACTATTGCACCATAATACCTACTTATAAAGAGATAAGATTTAGTTTAGAATGATCAAAATACGCCTACGAATCATACTTGTTGTTAATAGATCAGTATAGAGCGAACACCCGCACCGGAAGGTGTCTTTATTGGCGATACAAATATTTCATATATTTTATAATCGTTATTAAGAATTATTTAAAAAAAGTGAATTTATATTGGAAGTTATGTGTTTTTATAAAAAAATAAGTGAAGTGATTTAACACGGAAAAATAGAACGGTTAGTATAATTTTTTTAGTTATATCACCCACTTTACCTATTACTTACCTATGGAGCTATTGTAGTCGATTTAATAAGTGTTTTACAGTACAAAGACAAAGTTCAGCGTTGAGTTCCGTCACCCAACGCAGTTGCGAAAAATTTTCGGAAATTGGGAGTATCTTAACATCAGGTTCCTCTACTTGCTCTGGAAGAGATTTATTTATTTTACTGTACGCAATGGCTCTAGTTTCGATTATTACTTACAGAAGGAATTTAAAATTAAATATTAAAATAATATTATATTCTTTTCGGTCTTTTCAAACATACAGGTAACAGAGTAAAGTCAAAAAATAGGTAACTTACCTTACCTTACCTTAAAAGGTTTAAAGGTCTTACTTGCTGCATATTGAGGAGTAGGGTGAGGGAGATAGACAAGTTATAGAAAGGACACTGAGTCCGCGTTGTAGAACAAGGAAATAAAAAGAATGCATTGCCTTGAGTGAAATCGAACCCAAAACCATCGCTTTAGTCATCGCTTCAGTCAGGCGCTCAGCCACTGCGCTACGGCGCCTTCAATTATTTAATTGGATCTTGAAAAATATTACAAATACATGATAATAATTGTAATCTCATATCATTGTTTACATAATATTATCTTGGATTGTAACAAGATACACTGTACTCGTTTGGAATAGAAGTATGATTAATTTAAGTACCTTATAGTAGTATAAGTTATACGTTTCGAAGGACAACGTGGCGCAGTGGCGCAAGTATGTGATTGTAGACGCGACGGTCGTGGGTTGGACTGTCACTCGAATTCAAATTCAAATAATTTTATTCAAAATAAGAAGGTACATGCTTCAGTTTTTGAACGTCAAATAATTTACTCGAGATAATGAATACTTAATATTTTAATTTTCTGTATCTGGTAACAAGGCAAATCGTTATGTTAAGTTCCGCCACTCAACACGCAATGCCTCGAAAATTCAGTGGAAAGTGAGGAACGGTCTCTGCCCAGCTATATGCGGGATACAGCGTGAAACTACAAAAAAAGCTAATCAGTTGTATTGTACGTTTTCATTTCTTGGAAAACATGCCTAAAGTGCCTCAATAGGTACCTTCTAGACCAGGGGTTACCAATCTATTCTTGATCAGGGACCACTTTTAAAGAATTCTTGTAAGCAGGGACCACTTTATAGGTATAATAATAAAAATAAATTAATAATTAAACAAAAATTTTAATTTCAAAGTCAAAAATTTATAAAAAAATATGACATTTTGTATGATGGATGTGTGAATTTTTAAGTAGATATTAAAAAGCAATGAATTTCAAAGTATATTAAATTTAAATGATAAAATATTTTATGTTTTACTGAGGAAACAAGTTACCTGTAGGCAGACTTCAAATATCAAAATTTTAAATCATTCGCGGACCATATTTTAGCTGCTGCGGACCATTACTGGCCCACGGACCACTGGTTGGGAACCAATGTTCTAGACTGATGTGTCATTTTAGACTACATTAACGTTTGACATCAGGTTTTACGTGGAGTGAAAAATTGGAATTGAGGAAATATAAAAAAAAGTAAAAGTGGGGAACTGAGTGTCTTTACACTAGGTTCCCTCTGCCTATTCTACTGTGTGCGGGTTTATAATTTTCTTATTAATGTACGATAATAGTAGGTAGCAATTAATACTATTTGTTACATTTTTAAATTACAAATAAATAATCTATGTGAAAATTAAATGCTTATTATATCAAATGTCTACTAGATATTGATAGTCAAGACCTGTGAAACCAAAAATTATATCTTAACTGACAGATACGGCTGTCTGGGACTTTATCAGTCAGTGGTGAAACTTGCCTTTCGATTAATAATTTTTCCGCTACTAAGTGATTGACAGATAGCGCACATAAAGAAGCGAGAAAAAAATACGAAGAGTAGGGGAGCACTGCGAGAGGATTTCTCGAAATTTCTACGAAAACGGAAAAAAGCGAGATTTTCCTTTCCAGTAAAAAGTCCACCCAAACAAAGTGACTGATACCAAATCGTACAACGTAAAATTATGCAAGTTTATTTGTATAATGAACATGACTTTGCAGGTTCTATACAAATATATATAATAATAGCTCAAGTGCTTAAAGACTTGTTTACAACAAGTTTCATTTCAAGTTGATCAAATGTTAAATATTCAGGTAGATAGACCACTAGGAAATATAATTTTGGATTTAAAAACCAAAATAACATACATATACGTCATTAAATATGTAATTATTAACTGTTTGATAAATGATACTTCTTAGAAGCATTAAAAATGTGTAGATATAGAGGATAAATAATTGAAAAAATATGTATCAATTGTTATTTATAAAGCAATGGTGGTGGTGAAGTGGCAGAGCTTCGTAATGTAAACTCGATAGTTGTGGGTTAAATCCTGACACAGGCGCATAAGTAACAAGACAGAGCGCGGCGTTAAATTCCGATTGTCAACATAGGACAATGTGAGAAGATTATCTTAATTCCCTCTGCTACTATGCGCGGGATACAGCTTAAATTAAAAAGAAATATTTTATCAGTGTGATAAGAAGAAAAAGTCAAACGAACGAAGAAGTTTGCAACTCAACATACCATATCCCGAATTCGATGGAATGCTGGGAACAGTGTGTCTTGACTCCAAGTTTCCTGTCTTCTCTTCTGTGCGGATAAAAGCGTGCAGCCAAAAAAAAATATTGATAAATTGATATGAGTTATCATATTAGTACGTACACGCTTTAAACTCTCGTTTAAGAAAATAATGACCTTCGGAGTTTCAGTAAATTTGCAGTTCTTACTTTATTATAACTTATTATGTGTTCTAAAGATAGATTGCAGGTGGAAAATTCCGTTTGTAGCGAGAAATCGATTAAAATAACTTATTGCGACATATTTGTTCCATCTAGCCATATGTCCTCCAATATTGTCCATTACGGTGTGCTAGTGCGCGTTGCAATTATGCAACATTTTTTTTAGCTTTTTTGAATAATATAATAATATGTTTTAATTTTACAAAACAGTTTTAAGTAGTCTCTGACTTCAAACGCGACGGTTGTGGGTTCGATTCCCACTTGGAGGAAATATTGATAAGAAAACAAAGCGCGGCGTTAACTTACTCTACTTGACACACAATGTAAATTAGTCAGTGTATAAGGATCAGAGTGTCTTAGCACGATGTTGCCTCTGCATGGTAAAGGTATGCGGGATACAGCGTGAAAATACTTTTTTTAAATTCACACGGTTAATAAGTTATTCTATACATGTTTAATATGAATGTCAAGGCGATTGGGGTCGATAACCACGAGCGAGCGAAGCTTTATTATTATTCCTATAACTACCTGCCAACTTTTAGGGTTCTATATCTGAAAAGAAAAAACAGTACCTTCATAGGATCAATTTGTCGTCCTTATGTTTGTATGTCGTCTGTGATCATAAACGATCTTGATCATTTATCTCAAGATCACAAAATTAATATCCTCTAGTTTAGCTCTAGATTAACTTCTAAGACAATCGATAGATACAAGCATAGTTTTTGTTGCATTTTGTATGAAATTCATTAAGTAATCAAAATGTATAGTGTACATCCCGTAAACTTACAATTATGACATTTGGAAATAAGTAAGAATTTACAAAAAGTTTTTTTTTTATAGTTTTACGCTGTATCCCGCATAGTAGGGTAGGTAGACGGAGCCTGGAAAGCTAGTGCTAGAATACCCCCACTTTCCCCCGAATTCTGGAGTCATTGTGGACGAGGAAGAGAAGCGAGAAAATGAAAATTTTAAATTGTTAGAAATCAGACGCGATTAACGTTTTTAATAAACATATCGTCTATATATTTCTAAATTTTTCGGAAAGAGATTCTACATAATTGCAATAAGTCGTATGCATTACCCAATAACAATACTTCACACGAATTTCTTTCCAATAAGAGGCGTTGCTAACTGCCTCGGTCTTTTTTTTAGGATTGGACTTTATTGCTGTTGACCTGGACTGGTCTTGACAGGGTGCCGGGCGGGGAGAGGTGAGCGTAGACTTTTTCTTTACAAAAGTACGAGCTTTGATGGACGCTCGTTGGCGATCGCAGGGGAATATCCTGCATACGCTAATCAGGGCGGTGTTTGACCGTTGGGCCCTGTCGCGCCGAGGCGTGGACGTGCCGTGAGAGTGTGTCGTGACCCTCGTTTGATATAATTCCCCCTCTTTTATACGAGATTACTAACAAAATATTTAATTTTAAAGTCAGAATCGAACCCACAACCTGCCGCGCTTAAACCTTAACTTAAACCTCGCACGCTTGTGCTCCTGTGCCACAACTATCTACAGTACAAATTAACAAAAAAATACGAAAAATAGAAATTGAGAAGAAAACCCCCATTATAAAGCTGATAATTGTGGTTTTTTTGATAGAAAATAATTGCATGCGCCAGCAAACTTAACTTTGTCAACATATATAAGTTGTACGTCCCGATTGAATTACAATCCTAAAATTGATACGAAACCCTCAGCGGGCGAGCCTGAATCACACTTGGCTGACTTTGTTGTTATTTTTTAATTTTACGCGTCTTGTATGTAGTGTGCAAGGTAAACAGAGATAATTCTCTTCTTTTTATATATTTTTTTTGACAAATCGTGTTCTTTTGTTATTTATCAATTCGCAGAACGAGTAAAATGTTGCGAAAGCGTATTTAGATCTACACTTTTTGAGCATCAAGATTGTTGAGTGGAACGTAATATCACAAACATTTTCTTTGCGTAATGTTATTCTAAGTATACAGATTTAAATTTGACTTTTATTTGTGATTTATATAAACTAAGAATTTTTTAAATCATTTAAATATATCTTAAATGACAACGCAATATGACATCGCTTTTATATTAACATTTTCAAATAACATACTAAGGACAACTTTGGTCTTTATGACGTAAGTTGTCAAGAAAATATAAATTAAAAAAACCCTTTAAACTTTAATGAGATCAGTTGTGGCGCAGGGGCACAAAGTGTTACTGTAAAATCGATGGGTTGTGGGTTCGATCCCACTCGAGGAAATGAAATATTTATTTAAATTTATATATTTTCATTTCTTCGCTTTGGTGTCGAGGCAAAGCGCGGCGTCGAGTTCCGCCCGTCGACACGCAATGCCTCCAGAATTCGGTGGAAAGTGGGGAACGGAGTGTCTTAATATTAAGATCCCTCTGCCTATCCAGCTGTGGGATACAGCGTAAAGCTGACCTTTAAGCTTAAATATATGACTATTATTGATATTAATATTTTTGTGGATCTGAAAAAGGCATTTGACAGAGTTGTGAGAACTAAATTATGGGAAATACTACTCTGGTACAATGTGAGCAGAACCTTGCTGCAGGCTGTAAATTCTCTTTATAGAGATTACTCATACTGCGTGCGAGTAAGAGCTGGCATGGCGCCCTGGTTTGGCAACCAATCGGGTGTTAAACAAGGATGCGCTATGTCAGCTGGGTTTTTCAATTTGTATTTGGATAGTTGGCACCAAGGAGTAAAACAAAGTGATATGGGAGTGAAAGTAGGTGACTTGAGTATAAATTGTCTGCTGTGCACAGATGATGCAGTGCTCATTGCATCATCAGAATGCGAGTTGCAGGCATTGGTCACCACTCTGAAAGAAGGGTGTGAATATAATGGTCTAAGCCTGAATGCGAGTAAGACTGGTATTTGAAATAAACGCGTACACAATGTAGTGTTGGTACCGATACTGTTATACGGCAGCGAAACGTGGGTATTACAGAAGAAGAATGAAAGAAAAATAAATGCTGTGGAGATGAAATCTCTTCGTAGGATATGCGGAGTCAGCTTAGTTGACGAATCCGCAATGAAGAGGTACACCGAATGGCAGGTACTAATGAGGATGTCACGATTAGAATAAAGAAGAACGTGCTCAGCTGGTTTGGGCGTAACGTAAAAAACATGACGACCTCCTGAAGGGCGTGTATGAAGAGGTTGATGACAGTGAACGAGGCGAAAGAGGTATCCAGAGACCATAGCGTTTAGCGCTCCGTTCTCTCTGACTACCACCCACAGAGATACAGTTAAGAATATATGATTTGAGTTGAAGTAAGCTTAAATGTTTTGGAATTATCAAGATGACCACAGGAAGCCTAAGGGTCATACTCAGAAAAGTGGACATTTTCGAATTCGTAACGTAACTGATGAGTAACAATACTGATAATGTTTGTTACGAAACTGATATCATAAGGCATTATACACAACAAAATAAGGATGTTATATGAATAAAAGTATTGTTTTTTTTATTATTTAATGAGACACAAATACAAAATTTAAAGATTCAATCGTTGATTTAACAAATTATAAATGTAAAAAAACATAACAAAGTGACAATATTAACAATGTAATAATGTTATTTCGAAACGTAATAAAACTTATATTTCTAAACTTTTTTTTTAAAGTGTTATTCCACACTTTAGGAATTTTATATTTCTAGTTAGAGATCACAAAGCTAATGTTAAAATTAAGTGTACTTTAAAAAATATCAAAATTTGAGTCGTTATCACTGGAATTACTATTATTGTTAAATAAAAATATATCGTGGGTAGGATCAATATGGAATGAGGAAGGTCCTGGTGAACTAAAATCATAATATGGTTGATTGTCTGGATGTAATTGAATATCCGATAAAATAGTAACTTTGTGGGTTTTCATATTATCAGATGATTCAGAGTTATTTTTTTTATCCACATTGAGACTATTGTCACCTTCCGTATAGACAACATTTTCATTAGTTTCGGATGCATAGAAATCAAATAGTGTATTCCTTTTATGTGGTGATTTATTCTCTTTTTCTTGTGACTCTTGTTTATATTTCTTATTGTATTTCCTCATACTATGTTTCGACATTTTTGAAATATTATGAGCTTGGTTTCCTTCTTCTTTTGTATATTTCCTACTATCATTATCTTTTTTTACTATTGTAGATATCCTAGGCGTAGTTATGTTTGTATCAATACTGTGTGGCATTTCAATACGACTTGCTGTTACCTCTTTGTAGAGGGTGTGGAGTTTTATGTCGAAACAAGAACAGTTTCCCCGCTCATTACCACAAAAACAACTTACATGTCTATATTTTATTATACCAGGCTTATTGGTCGTGATGATTTGATGTACGGACATGGTTCCAACTAAAGGGCATAAATCGAGGACAGAATATGTTTCTTTTATAACTTTAATATCTGTATCTGATACATAATAAAGATTTATATTTGTTTCTTGTTTTAGTAGCGTAAAAGCTTCAATAGCATTAGAAACATCTTTGCCATATGCAACATGTCGATCTAATGTTCTTTTTAGTACTCCACCTATACCATCTGCTGCATTTTTTTCATGAGCTGCTTCAAAATAGGACCATGTAGCATATTTATATCCCAACTGTTTAGTAATCACATCAAAGAGGGCAAAGTTCTCCTTTTGACGGTATTGTGTCGTTGGGCCGTCAGAATGCACATGTAAGGTATCTATCTCAGGGTGTTGATATTTAATTGAATTTAAAACTGGTAAGAGATGAGCCCAAATGGAGTGCGGGGTATGCTCGTTATTAGGGGAAATGGAACAAAATCCAGTGGCATCTTCATTTTTTACATATGCTACACCAGTGTGCATTGTTATTTGTGTGCGTGAAGAGGCATAATGCATACTTTGTATCTCTAAATTATATTTGCACTGATAGTTTTCCGAAAAATCAACAACAATTACAATTTCATTCTTTTTAATATTGTCAACACACTCTCGAAATAATTTGTGTTGGTGTATCATATTAAAATAATGCTTCTTAAATAATATAGCCTCTGTTTGAAATCTTTGTAATAAGGAACCAAACTTATCAGACATTACTTCTTTTGAAAATTTTTTAGTAAAAGTCTCCACCTCTACGCCTTTTTCATTACTTTTTTTGTAAGGCACAGTTTTCATACACCATTGCAGCCAACAGACGGTTGTGTCATCAGGTTTTTTTTGAATTTCAACTTTTTTCATGGCACACACATGGCAATTTCCGTACATGCACTCTTTGCAACTTAGATTACAAGCAATGTCTTTCAAAATGTCTTCAATTTTATTTGTTTTTAGGATTCGGAGCTTGTAAAGTTCCGTTATTTTAAAACCTATATTAGCGTGTCGGATACAAGCACACGTGTCTCTATTATGTAATTTTGGACTCAGGACGTAAAATGGACGGTATCTAACTAAGGTAGAATACGACGCTTTGCCTCCTTCTTTTTTATAAGTTCTATATAGATTTAATATAGTGTCTGTTAAGAATCGTATTTGCATTTTAGTTTTTTCTTTAGTTTTGCATTCTTTCTTGCCAGCTGTAGCTCATATCATCTCTCAAATAAAAAATATGGATCTGCTGAATAAGGGATTTCCTTTGTGTAGAAAAATTATTTTTTATAGGAATTCTGCGATTTATGCCAATACTATGTCCCAATTTTGTGATCATACGATACTTCTTAGTTATAGGATTATTTACAATTTTTTTAATTACTGCTTTTTCTGTCTGCGAAGACTGCTTGTATATCGAACTAATAGACTCCGAAAGAATATTAAATTCAGAAGGTATCGATTTGTCTCTGTCAATTGTTTCATGTCTCAATTTATTTCTGTTATAAAAAAATATTTGTTTTAGACGATAAATTTGCTTTCTCATTGTTTCCTGTTTTGTTAATGATTTTTTTAATTTATCTTGGCACTGTCTAACTTATTTTTTTTAGGTTTCCACCATTTTATATACTCCCTTGAATTATCTGTAGTACTCGATTCATTCATAAAATCTTATTGTTCTTCTTCTTTTTATAATATCGATCAGAGTATTCTCTCCATTTTGCTCTTGTTTTTTCTTGTTGAACGTTCTCTATATCTTTTTTGTCTCTCAGCATTTGACATAGGAGCCATGACACTTACTGGAAATAAGGAATATTTATTAATATTATATGGTATTAAATCAATCACTGTCTCCGGAGAATATATATATATATATATATATAGATATATATATATATTCTCCGGAGACATATGTCTGTGTTATTATGTAGTGTGTTATATATATATATATATATATATATATATATATATATATATATATATATATATATATATATATATATATATATATATATATATATATATATATATTCATATTAAGGGTATACTATAGTCAAAACGGTTAAACCTTCCGAGATTCGCGAGAACAAGCACATAGACAAACAAGCAAAAAGAAAAAAAAAAATTTTTTGGTTACTTTACGTTATGAAAAGCCACAATTCCTCTTTTTTATGCCAGCAACATTTTTTTTGCTTATATACATATCTCACATATATAAACACCGGCCCGTTACAATTTTATTATACATATAAATAATAAAACATTGGTAACGTCATTGTGAACTAGGCTTCATATTTTCTCAGTTTCGTTACGTAACGAAATATAACGAAATTGAGAATAAAATCTGAGAAATTCTAACCTTTTTAAATATTTTCTCATAAACCACGTGCTGCACGTACAAGCACTGAATGTATTTCTTGAGATTTTGCAAAAAGAAGCAAATTACATAAGCTGGAAAACAAAATAATAGTATACTTACCAAAATAAAACCCGTTAATAACCCTGAGATTTAATTTAACGCATTCACTGAAAAACATTTGAACCTCTCGACTGCTGCGAGAACACTACTGGTTGTAGCTACGATAGCAATGACTTTTGCTATAATGTTCCCGCAATAGAAAATAATAATAAATACCATTCAAAGTAATTGCGTTCATAATTTAATTGTATGTTACTAACACTGAGTAACGAAAAGACAATATTTTGGGACAAATTTACTTAACCCGGCGGGAGTGTGGTGAAGAAAAGTTACTTACAGTATGTGGCGGGGTGTGACATACCCGAAAATAAATCGGAACTTAAAATAGTTTTTTCAATAAATTTAAATGAAATAAGTGGTATATATTACATAAGGTATATATTTACGTGTAAAGAAAATAAAATATACAGTAAATTCAATTTATTTTTATTAATTCACATAATGAGACCTAAGGCACTTGTTTTTGGTCACAAAAAT